>JANSJP010000076.1:0-296857 GCA_024734325.1 Lactarius hatsudake | reverse complement strand
CGTCAAGAGCATCAATAATGATGTACATTGCCGGCTGTCCTGGCACTTTGAGCATTTCCGCAAGACATTGCGAGAGTGCGTTCTCTGAGGGTTCTCGTGTGCCTCCAACATGATCCGAATATAAACGGGACAAAATTTGATAGCAGTGATCAGACTCGGCGCTGAGCTGAAAAACAAGAGAGGAGAGTAGACCTCGCCGGTGTCGCTTCTCGGACTCCCTGAAATCGAAATAAAAGTAGGCCATCAACGCCAATCCCGCCTTGCACCTGCTGTCGACCTCTCGTATGATCGAGGAACTAGTAGAGAGCGTGAATGATTATAAATGAAAGTGGGAAGACACGACCTACAGCAAAATACTCTTTCCAGAACCCGCTACATGATGCGGAAGGAATGAGGGTCGTCGTAAGGCTAATGTTGAGGACGCACGTTTTCCATATATCCACAGAAGGGATCCCTTTGCGTTCCACTCAGCAAAGATACTTTCTCGAAAGAACCATGTGGCGGTTCCGTCTCGGAGGATTTGGCACCCAACGTTGTAGTTTTTCGACGGATCTGGAGGGCAGAGCCAACTTTTGGAATGCTTTTGCAACTGATCGCCTACAATTCATGTAAGCGCCATTGGTTAACAACGGAAGCATCGATCGACAACGAACGTCTCATCTTGTTTATATCACTAGCCATTTGTTGCATCGCATCTACATCGTGGTCAGCTCGTGTAAACCGATTCTCGAACGTAGTAAAAGCATACCCAGAGCCTTCCGGATGCTGTCCATCGACGCTTTACCATCTACCAAGACGATATATCAGTTGCACGTCGTTGGTCAAACAAGCAAACATTGCGTACCATTCATGACTATTTTCACATTAGTCACAAGTCCGTGGACCACTTCCAGGGTCTGCGCGACGGTCATCCGGCCCTCCTCCTGCGTGAGACGGTCAAGCCTCTGCAGCACCGCCTCAATTTCGCTCTCTCCTAATAGCTTCTTTGCGAATTTCTCTACTCCATGATGACGATGAACTATCGTGTATTGAAGACGACGATCCACTTACTGAATCTGCCTTGTTTAATTTGCTTGGTAGCGAGGGCAAACACAGAGAGCAATTCGGCCATGATCGTTACGATTATATCCATCATCGGAGGGGCCAAGGAGATATCGGTATATATCCGAAGGCGTTTGAGGAAGTTCCCGATACATTCAAACAAGTCAACAAGTGCATCGTAGCTCGAGCTGACACCGTTGGCTGCCTGGGTCCGGATTGGGAAATAGGTAGGTGGTGAATGTCAAGGGATACGCACCGTGATCAGAACTCCACGCCAGTGAAGATTGGCTTCGCTAGTTGGAACGGAACCTGGTAGCCGAATAGTGAAAAGGTCAACAACAAGCACGAGTACATTCGTGGCTCATTAAACTCACGGCTTCGCCAAGAACGCCAGAAAGTGTATGGACCGCCTGCACCACTGGGTTAAGCCAGTCGATCAGCACGCGATTTCCATCCCGATAGACTTTGAACGCGTTCGCCTTGTCTTCAAGTAGCTTTAGGACGTCATCTGGAGAATCACGGCCCCGAAGCTCGTCGACAAAAGGGTGCTTGTCGAGTTCTATTCCGATCTGATCGCGGTAGTCCGCGAAAGCCTTATCGAGGATCGCTTGAAATGATGCAGGCATTTTGTATGCGGTTCCTCGAAGATATATGCTCGCTGAGTTGGTTTATTCGGTGATAGTCGTGGTTCAGTTACGGGAAGGAGTCGGGAAGGTCTAGCGCCGACCTCGTGCCTAAGTGACTGTACTGTACTGTACAGACAAACACAGACGGATGATTTGGTCACACGTTGCAAATAACAATTACCATCGGTTATCCTGTATTCGACATCGCCCTACGTCCTTATCCATCAGTCATATTGGTGGTTCTGCCACCGTCAAGGTTATGGTGGAAAGGAGAAGAGAGTTGCAGAGATTGAGAAGCCACTCATGTACGCACCGCGGCCAGTACATTTGCTTGCTCACAGTTAAGGAAGGACAAGGCCCGAGATTGCCAGTGTCCAAGGCACCACCCCCGTTGTCCGTTGCTTGCCGCCTGGCAAAGTTGGCCTGACTGTATGACAGCCTCGTCGGGGTATGCAGGCCACACACCCCGAGCCCTCGCTTGTCTCCCGGGAGATCCATGCGGCGGCCCATGCGCATGTGTCCTGGTGCGAATATGCACCAAGCTGGACCAAAGTACAGGCTACCAGTGGGGCCACCCACCGGCCTGCAGCTGCAGATCCCCTCCCCCCGCTGGTTGCGTCTCAGGACTGCAACTCTTGCCAGGATTGTGCCAGTGGGTACTAGGTGACAGGCAGGCCTTTCGTTTCCTTCACCACGTGTTTTGCCATTGCTGAACTCTTCACCCCATGCCTGGCCTGCCTCTGCCCTCGGGACAATTCGGGTGCCGTCCCGAGAGGGAGCGACGATCCTGGAGAGGTACAGTGGTTACTATGGTAATACTCGTTAACGCGTCTTTACTAAGTTAAGTTAATGGTTTCCGACCCTGATCCGAGAAAGCAACATTCGGCCCTGCCAGCTAAGTTACTCGAAACTTATACTTCTCCCGCACACCGTTCTCCATCCTTCAAACCTCAAGCTCAAGCTCCAAATCTGGCCCTTCAAAGTCGACTCGGTGATCATCACCTATACTCTGACTTAGAGCCCAGACTCTGTTTTCAGACTTGTTTAAAATGAGGTAGAACGCCCAGGGAGGTGACCAAGAACGGGTCAAGCCGCGACGTTCGCACAAACATGGCGCAGTAACAATCCTCGCAGTTGCCACTGAAGCACAATTCCGTTTTCACTTGACTACGCACCGCGGCGAGCAATATGATCAAGCGCGCCGGGCGTATACAGTACACTGTAACCACGGTATGGCTGCGAGGGCTTACTGTAATCGTAATGGACATTACATCTAAGTTAGTCTAGTCAGTGGTGAAGATCACAACGGCGGCAGGAGATACGTACTATTCACCAAGCGAAGGCGGACGAGCTCGAAGAACTTACCAAGTTCGTCACAGCCCCGATCCCGTTCTGGCCCTGGCATCTCATGGGTTTTCCCAAACTATCGGGAGCTGCCGCGCCAAATACGTCAACTGAGAGGTCAGTATGTTACTCCCAATTGCGGAGCTGGACAAAGCGTATTTCTCATGAGGCATTCAGATAAAAACCCCTAGCTTGGCTCCCGAATCAAGTTGTTACTTAAGTCGATGTCTTCCAACTGAATAATATTCGAAAGAGTTTGCCTGAGCGCCTAGGGGCCTGGCTGGTTCGAGAAGGTTCTTTGACGTGCGCAGAATGGGTAAGCTAGCCGTGTTCATACTGGTGCTCTGCATTCGCTCGAGGCAACACCATTCCGTCGGGTGAACACGCAAAGTAAAACAGAGTGGGGATGTGAGGATATAGGATTTTTGCTATGGGAAGTAATTATGAGCATGGACCCATGAGATATGACAAACTTTTTTTTCATCCGCTCCAGATCGTCTCTCCCCTCTCCTCTCCTCCCGCGGACCCCAATAATAAAAAGAGCAAAACCCCCACTCTACTCCTCAATCTTCGCCAAAATGTCCGAGTCCTTGAACAGGAAGTACTCCTAAAAACACATTAGCCCCTACGCACTCAGGAGGGAAGGGGGGAAAAAGGGACGCTACATTTTCCCCACTTTGATCGAGTTGCCGCCCCAGCCAGGCAGCAGCACCCGATCGCCCGCCTTGACCGACGTGGGCACGACCGTGCCCTCCTTATTCGGCGCCGGGGCCGACGGCGATCACGGTCGCTTCTGGGAGGGGGTTAGACGTCGCCGACGACGGGAGAAGATTCCCGTTGCCGTTTTCTATACGATTTTCAGAACGTCGACAGGAGGAAGGAAGGGGGATACGCACGGTTTCGGCTTTGAAACGCTCGACGAGGACGCGGTCCAGGAGGGGCACGAGGCCTTGATAGACTTGAACGTAGCCTGTGCAGCCGCCTTTTGCGACCGCAAATAACACGTCATCATCCCATATCCTCACTCGCCTAGAATCGTGCAATCACAAGAAAATAAACGCACCATTTTGTGTTACTGTAAGGAAGAACAAAGAGGGAAAAAAGAAGGGGTAGTGACGACGAACGCAAGCAAACGCGTGTAGAATGAACAAGAAAGGTCTTGACGCGATTTTCTGCCACCGAAGCCGTGTTTGTCCGGCACAAACAATGTCACGTGAATTCACGTGCCGTACGCTTTGTCACTCCAACAACGAAAGCAAAACAGACACATGGATACACTGCAGGGCAGGACAGACAAAACCGGAGACTTGTAACCGATACAGCGCTACAACGAATAGTAGAAGGACGGACGGACAGATTGCACGAGAAAAGGAAAAAAAAAAACCCCCCCGAAAACGAAAGCGGGAAAAGAGTGATAAACGTACGATCGTGAATGCCATCGCTTATCAACAATACCTGAAAGAGAGGAGAAAGAAAGATAGCACGGAAGCAAAGTACAGTATTAGTGGAGCTCTCCAAACGCAATCACGAGACTAACAATACGTGTTTGTACGCAGCAAGAAAATAAAATAAAAGAATATAGCCTTCGACAAGAAAATAAGCAACGGAATCGTTCGTCCTAGTGTCACGGAGCTCTTAAATTACACACTTTCTTGTCTCTCATTCCTGCAGTCCAACGATCCCAGTGCGCCCACTAGGGAAGCTCATCCGCCTCGCGCGCTCTGCCATCACCAGGCCGTGGCCATGCCCCTGCGCATGATTGGGGCCCTGACCAACAAGCCCTCGCCGCTGCAACAACGGCAAGTCCGGCTCGCCGAGCGTGCCGACGCCGACGCCGAATTCATCACGCACACCAGAGAGCATGCTCGCCGTCGCCATCCGCTTCGCGTACTCCGGCCCAAGGGTCTGCGACGGCAGGCGCTTGAACGTCGGACGCGTGGGGTCTTCAACGGCGAGCGATCCTCCAAGACCAGGTGCAGGAGAGGCACTCGTGCTACCACGGTCATCCGTGAACCCACTTGCGCTCCTGTCGCTGCCACTGCCACTGCCACTTCCCACGGGGCTCGCGCTCGAACCCTTTTCGCTTGTGGGTGGCAGAACCGCCGATACCGGCGCGGAGGAAGCATCGGTCGGGTGAGGCCCAGTCGACGTAGTGGTGCCACGCCGACGTGGTGCAAGGTGAAGGGAGTGGCGCACGACGCGCGAGCACCGCTTGTTCATAGCTCCGTAGATCGTCCGTGTGATTGTGCCCGCGGGTGTATGCGGCATGGCCCCCATATTGCTGCACGTGGTGAGACCCAGGTCCGGCCACTTGGTGCTGCGGTTGCAACTGTTGATTACCATTCAGGCCACGCATCGGATCACCCCAGCCAGCTGTTGTGGCAGAGGGTGTCTTGACGCTTGGTAAGCTCGCAACGCGCGAGAGCCCACGCTCACGTTTTGGGCTTCCCCCCGGATTGTGCTCGTGTGCAAGGGGCTGACCACTGAGCGGAGTCCTCATGTATTGTTTCCATATCTCCTTAAGTTCCTTTAGGCTTGCCGGAGTTGTGGCGGATGAATTTCCCGTTTCTCCTTGCTGCTGTTGTTGCTGATTACGGGCGCCTTTGCCTCCGTTGGCGGGAGGCGCATCGCAGGGGTTGGCACGGGGGTAGGTCCGTCCCCCCATGAAGGGTTATGGGAATTGCCGCTCCCGTGATTATTAGTGTTGTCGAAGAAGGGCGCACCGTCACTTAGGCCGGCAAGCACGTCGGGATCGTCAAGGGACATCAGTCCAAATGCAGAGGAAAAACCTTCACGATCCTGGACGACACCATCAGCCGTCTGAGGTCGCGAATAGGACTGAGGGTAATCCGGAGGTAACGGAGATGGACGCTCGAAGAGGTGGCCGAGGAGGGTTGGCTGCGGCTGGTCGTGCTGCCCGTATCGCTCGTACTCGATTCGCAGCGTTGATGGCTTTGCGTGTCGAGGTTATACGTGAGTGGCTGGTCGTACCCGTTCGTCGTATAGCCCGAGATGTCATTCGAATACGACTCGGACTTTATGCTCGCGAGTCAATCGGCGGGCGGGGAACGGGAAGGCGGTAAAGCGAAGCGCACCTTATTGTCGACGTTGTAACCATAGTCGATACCATTCGGCGAAGGCGGGAGAGGGTAATCCAGAGGATCGCCGCGGACGTTGTACGACTGGGCATACCGTGCGGTGCCCTGATCGTGCGGGGGCTGCGTATCCTGGTATATAGCTGGAAGGGGTAGGACGCGATCCTGAGGAATCACGCCTGTACGGGAAAGAAGTTCCGCCTGGGCGCGATAACGGGCAGTGTATTCAAAGCATTATCATATGCAGGCGCCGAGGCTGATAATGGCGGTGGGAATGAGAATTGATGATTAGCGTAGAGAGTATTAGTGGTAGGTGGTTGGGAGATGTTGGCAGTGGGGTTAAGGCCAGCGCCGTTGCTACCAAGGAGGAAGGGATCTGAGAGACGATATGGACTAGGACCAGAGGGGAGGGGGCCGAGGGATGGCAAGCCGACGCTGGAAGAGTCGTTAGTAGGACGGGACGGATGGCCAGGACCAAGGGGAGCGGTCTGGCGATGGAATTTAACATAGGTGCATCTGGCCTTTCGGTGTACGCATTTAGCTGGAAATTAAGGGAGAAAGAGAGGATAATGACCGTGTGAGTGTGGGTCAAAGAAGATGAAATAAATTACTAACAACATGGATTGGCACCGTCACAAGGCAGACTGGACTGGACGCATTGGTCGCATGCCTGCTTCGAAGTGGTTGCCCTGCTCGCGGAAGCCGAACCCTTTCGACGGGAAGGAGCTGAGGAGAGGAGCGGTTTCTCGTTGGGATGGCATTTATTCACATGCCGGGAGAGAAGGTCGCTAACGGCAGAATTGAGTGGAGCTGAATAGGGACGAGGGGATAAAAGAGAAGAAAAAAAAGGAGAAAAAAAAAAAGGGAAAAGAGGAATAAAAAGGGATAGACAAACCTTCTAGCGAACTGATCTCCACAATGCTGACACTTGTATGGACGATCGCCGGTATCTGGAGAGAGGAAGGAGGCGATGAGACGGGTAATGGAGAGACTGAGGAGCGAGGTGGAACCCCGGAGAGGAGAGGAAATGCTTACGGGAGCGCATATGTCTAGCTACATGCTGAGGACGGGTGAAGGTAGCATTACAAACGGGACATTTGTGGTCACCAGCCATGGTTGATGCGAGTCGAGTGGACGAGAGTCGTTCGGAGTAGTCAAGTAGGTGTGTGTTCAGTTTGTCGCAGCGGAAATAAAATAATAAACGCAAAATGAGTGAGCACGCATACACACACATACACATAACACGGGACAAGGTGCAGGGACAGGTCATTCGCAATGACTCCCTCCCTTTCCCCCCATACGCTCTCTCGTGAGAATACTGACGTCATCTCCCTTTCCCTCCTTCAGACCCAATCTTCCCTCCTCCTCGTTCACGATCGTATCTCTCTCTATCTCTGCCTTGTCCGCCTCCAGTCAGAGTCTATTGCCCTCTCATCAATTCTATATATTTTCTTCTGGTTTATTTTATTTTCGCTGTTCGTTTAAACCTTCCGCTTCATTGGGCGTTAATTGTATACGTCATCGCCTTGAGATCGTGGCGGAGATCAGTCCACTGGCAATGACGTCAGTTGGTAATCTTTATCCCTCCCGATGTGATGCACTCACCTTGGCGCATCAACTGGGGTGAAGGACCTCTGCGCGTTGTCTGCCATCGAATAAAAGTCAGTTGGAGCGTTCCTTTTCTCTTAGTGGCAGCCCATGACATAGGACGAAGGAACAAAGGCAATCGATCGAGAAAGAACCAACCCCCGTCGCTCCCCATCATCTTCTGCTCCACAACACGAGGCAGATGATATTTCCGGAAGCGGCTTAGTCCCCTCAAATAATATATCCTCCACAGTCCGGAAACGAATGAGCGAATTTGTACGTACGGCGTCGTGTTGTCCACTCCGATTACTATCTGTCCCTGGGAGGTAGTGCTTGTTTGAAGCACGTACCGCACCGTCTCTACCCCCGCGTTCTCTGCCAGCACCCGTTGTGCCATCTTGTATAGTGTCGCCTGACCATGCCGTCAATCGGCCACCATAACCATCAACGTAACTGTCAACTCATGATCGGCAATTCCGCGTTGCCACGCACCTGCACGCTTGCGCTCTCGTCCTGTGCGACACGTCCAACGTTATCTCACGCGATCGCACCACCCCAACCTTGGCGTCCTCCCACGGGTTGAACCCCACCGTTTAGGTTCCCCACCCCAAATACGAGCAGTTTGTCGTCGCTCGGCAGCTCGACGTTCACGCTGCCCGTACGTGTAACCGCAGGTCGACGGACGTGCTGAAGATTCCGGTCGTTCACCTCCGGCAACGTCGTGTACTCGTCCCGCACGAAATTCTCGAACGCCGAGCCCGTCGACTTGAGCACTGCACGATCTGGTGAGATAGGCGAATTTGAAGCGTGGGATCAACCGCGCACCAAGGAGATCTCGCAGCCCACCGGCCACCCGCGCCACTGCGCCACCTCCCGTCACCCTTCCGCGCTACCTCGACCTCGACGAAGCGTTTCTCTGCCCCGTCGCGGCCAGAACGCGTGCTGGTGCCCCGCTTCGGAACCGGAAGCAGAACTAGAGCTGGTCGCTGATCCGCGCCCAGCGCAACTGCTCGATGGTCACGAACGTCGCGCTGACGTGAGCGTAGCGTGCGAGCAGGTGCGAGCCGAGGTGCAGCGCGAACCGTGCGGGGTCCAGGACGTACGGGGATACCTTTGCCAAGTCTGGTCGAATCAGCCTTTCGAACCCTTTTTTTCTCGTGGGTGCTGAGACATACAGTTCGTGATGTTTTTCACTGTGGTATTTTCACATGGTTCGCTGAAGTAAATGCACAAAGGAGAAGTGCCACGCACTTGAGTCTGTCGCTACGACGACGGCGTTGTTTGGCTTGTGTGTAGCTGTATGGGGTCCGCGATGGAAAGATCAACTCATGAATCGAGTTGCTACTGTTGGCGACGGGCGCACCTCGTCTCGATCGCCCCCTCGAGCAGCACAGTGATGTTGTACTCGACCACGTTGTGCACATTGCTCTCCGGATCACGCACCACGCGGAACACCCGTACCTTGTCCTTCCCATACCGCGCCGTCGCAAGCACACCTGGTTCGGTGGTCGGCCCTGCCATACTGTATCGTATCTGTACTAAGTTCGGGGAGCAAAAGAATTTCCTTCGTGGGAGGAAGTGAGACGTCGAAGATGTGTGACTCACTCGGAGAAGATAATCTCCGTCCTCTGTATTTGCTTTGCGGTAGACAGGGGAAAGGTGCGTGGGAATGTATCACGGCGACCCCCGAAACCGTTCCCACCCGAAATTTCATCACGCGTCTCGTCATCAACCCCACCGCGAACGACGACGACGACGACCGCGAGCGTCCCCTCTTTTTTCCCCCCATCTCGAAAAAGGAAAGCTAAAGCAAAAGCAATAAAGCATGCGCCATACAGCACTGCGAAGCGTACGTGCGCTCCGCACGACCGCACCACGCCGCCTCGCCTCGTCGTCATCATCTCCAGCAGGCGACAACGCAGCCGCAGGCCGCACAAAAAAAGGCACAGGATGCGCTCGGTGCAGCCATCCGCCGCCGCCGCACGTGCGGGTGAGTTCGCGCGCAGCGCGCTGGGCCCTCTCGGCGCGCGTCTCTCCGGGCTTCTCGGCTGTACGTGTTGTTTCCCTTTCCTTCTTTTCTGCGTGAAGGCTTACGCTGCGGTCGCAGCGTACCAGCAGCCAGTTCGGTACAATTTGTCCGTGGCGCGGGAGGTGCTCAAGCACGTTTACACGGCGGAAGCGGCTGCAGCCGCCCACGTCGCTCGGCGCGGTGTTTGGGACGTATGGGACGCTGTGGGGGCGCGCGCGCTCGGTCGCGTATTGGCGCCAGGTTGTCGCGAGCGGCGAGTGGGCGCGTTTGGGCGTGTATGCCGTCGAGGCATATGGGATCTTCAAGGTAAGCAGCAGTCTTTTTATTGGTGTACCCTTGTTAATGGTCCCTTGCGTTTGTTTTTAGATTGGGGAGATTGTTGGGCGTAGGTCGCTTGTTGGGTATAACGTGCAATAGGTTCGCGCACGTAGTGTTGGTACTCAAGCCACTGCTGCCGCCGCGGACACCACACCTCGAACAACGGCATAACAATAGAATTAATCTTTCTTTCTCGCATAGGACTTGCATCGAAAATGTGAAACTCTGCCACCTTGTGAAAATTATCTTTGTTCTTGTCTGCCTCAAGTCCTACCGCAGTGTCAGTGATTACCCCTACCGCAACGTGCTCTCATGCTTCAGGCTGCCCGCACCGGCCGACAACAATATGAAGTGAGAAGAGGCGTGTCATCCGTCGTCATAGTCCGCGTTAGAATTGTCACTCTCTACCAGAATATCACAAGTTCTGCCTATGCCGTCTCCCGCCATAGTTTCCGCCGAGTCGTATCCGCGTGCGAATTGCGAGGGGAAGATCCCGGCCATTTGCGGATACGGACCGGGAGCGAAGTCTTCGTAAGTGGGACGGTCAGCCCCAGGAGGGGGTATCGTTGTCGTAGCCTGGCGCGGGCCTTGGAAGCTTGAAGCCTGAAGTTTGAAAGCTTGGAAGTTATTAGGCGCCCTCCGCGTTACTGTAGCGACAAGTCCCACAGAATCGTTTTGGCCGACTTTGACCGAACGTTCGTGGCTGTTCCCGAATGGTCCCGCGCTGCTTTCATGCTAGGGAACAACAGCCTGAATGGGCTAATACGAAGGGATCACGACTACCGTCTCTCCAAACTCAGCACGCTAGAAGGGCGACGCGCCTTCATGGGCGGGAGAGAAGAAGCCAAAGGTACGAATTGTCCACGGACGCGCACCCGCGATTCGCGGAGGCCCGCTCGTACTACAGTAGCGGGGAAACGAGGAAGAGGCCGTTGGCGCTAGAATCCGATAACTCGATAATAAGGAAGTGAAAACGTTGACGTGGAACACCGACAGTAGTGAGCGGGACAGGCCAGCTGCGAGACTTCCTGGGACGAGAGCGGCCATTGGACAACAAGGAAGAGGTCATTTTGCTGTCGTGCGCTTGGCTTACTCGACAGTGGCATGGACGATGTTCACATGCGCGATAGCGATGACTGAGCTGCATCAGAGAATTCGCTCATCACTTATGGGCGTATCGAAGTCGCGGTCGGGTGAGGAAAGAGCCCCAAATACTTACACTGGTAAAAAATGCGTTTGACAGATGGACGAGAACCACCACAACCAAAAAAAAGTATCGGTGTTTTTTAGAGAGCTTGGAAGTCGCCCCAGTCTTGACGGGACGGAGCATGACGGCTGGCGCGAATCCTCAGGTTGTGCTAACTTGGACGGGATCGACGAGAAACCGTTGGGCCTGGGCGTCAAGGACGGGGAAACGTGGAAGATTCACGCTTCCCCGACAATCATGAACGCGCGGGCGTGTTATCAGTAAGGGCTGGGGCGGACACCGCTACACTGGGCATCACGACGCGGTCATCGGTGTTATGCACGGCTCTCGCTTGGTCATAGGCGCGGATGTAAAACGAGCTTCTGGACCCGTCTACCAAAGCATCAGCCCATCGGCATGATCTCTCGAGGTAGTGCGGCTGCTGATTGACAGCGGCGTAGAAGTTGACAAAACCAGAAACGCCGTTGGACATTGGCATAGGGTAAGGGCACGGGATTTTTACGCGTCGCTAGTCAAGAGGGATTCCGATGTGAAGACACCGTGGCGGTTTCGACGGCGTTGCACAGCTGCACGGCCCACGACTCGACGTTGTGGCCTTGTTGTCAATTGAGTCCAGCGCAGGTGTCGACGTGCAGAACAGAAGCGATAGAACACCCTCAGCCTCGGTACTAGGAACCAAAGAACCCTGAACCTTCCTAGAAGGGCGTGACTCGGAGGCAGATCGGTGGACCACGGGCTTGGTTCCCATCAGACCAAAGGTCACTAGGCCAATCCGTGCGGTCTTCGATCTGCCACAGGGGTTTCTCGGGTAATGAGAAGACTTTGTTGCGCGCTGCAGTAGCAAACAGACCCCGTTGGTGTATCATTCGATAAGATCTTTGCGTAGATTACTGTGGACACCTGGGCCACCGCGGGGCAGTTGCTTTTTCCGCGGAGCCGGGCGCAACCACATCGTGGGAGCTACCGGACCCTATTGTCAGGAGAAGGCGTATGATGCATAACAGTGGCGGGGCATATAAGACTTGGTGTGAAACTAGATGACTCCAAATGTTTAAATGCGATACGTTTCTTGGCCTTTCGGTACCATTGGCTGACACGATTGATAGAACGTGATAGTGTGCTCAACACACTATCACGTTCTATCATTCATATCAGACTGTGCTGCGGTCAGGGATCATATATCATGCGTGTGAGGGGATTGAACACGTTGCGAGCTAGGAATGTAGCAATTGATATGCACATAGCAGCACATTGGTAAAGCTCAGACGAATTGGGGGCGGACGAGTCCGATTTGACCAGAGGGATAACCAGATGACTTAGATGGCCAATGCTCTGACACACTTTACGCACATATTCGTGTAACTGTGGCGTGGAGGCGTTGGTCACTGGCGAGGCGACGGAGGCGTCATTGACGTTTCCGAGTCAACTCGAAGAAACAGCCCCGGCGGGTCCGGCCGTTTCCCGTCCCGACACAGCGCCGGGCACAAAACCAAAATACACTGTTATTTGGGGATATCATGATGTACTAACGACAAAGACCCGTCGTTCCAAGACCTCCATTTATCTGGTTCAACTGCAAAACCTCCGAGCCAATCCATGCACCCTATATTTCATATGATTTGTAATTCCGGCCGCCGAAAACTATCATGACTGTCGTAGCCAAGGACGAGTTGGTGGCGTATCACTAACATCCTGATGCTGATATCGCCACGCCCATGTGAGGGTATCCCTCGTCGTTCGAAGCAGCCTAAAGCTGTCGTTTCAAAGACCACCCATCCTTCTGTGATCTCTAACTGATCGGGTCTGTTCGGCAAGATTCATATGCAAGCCATAGTAATCATATCTTTGACTCAAATGACATACGATTACTATGGCTCTGCCACAGACCCACGATGATCCTCCCTGAGGTGTTGAACGACTGAGCGGAGCAATTTGCACGCATGCCGGTGTCCCGGCCTAGAACTCGTGGCTTTGATGGCGGTACTTCACATCCCGGTGATCCGTTGCGCTTCTCCCTCCTCGTTCTGCCAATGCGGCTTGTACCAACGAACCCAGGACTAGGACACATTCTTTTTCCGCGAGCTACCTGCCACTGTAGCAGGAGATCATTTGAGGACGGCAGGTCAACTTACGAGTAATGTGAGGTGGGTGTTTCCAATTCTCCGGAAGACTATACGGTGCTACTGAGGGGAGCAAGATCAGTGTTCGTATGAGCACGGAAGATACTACCGAAAGAAGCAACCAATTCGAACGTGTATTGGTACCATGAACGTTTCCTCGATGAACATTGTCAGAAAACGGGCCCTCACAGGAGCACGCGTTCACATCACTTCGCCAAGCGTGCAACTGTACGACCCTAATTACTCGGTTTGTTTCCCTGATTTCCGTATGTGGGGACCGGCATATAAAAGGAACCATGGCGCCGCGTGCTGCAATCACCCTGGCTTATCGATCAAGATACGTGTTATCGTGAAAACAACAATTCTCCACGAGTAGATATAAAGGGTTGGAAGGATCAACGCCGAGCGGTTCGAGATTAATAAGCGTTTCACAAGTCCGCGCGGTGTGTGAAAATCACTCGCACCAGCTGGCGAACGTTGCATGTCGCATCTTTTCAAGGCCGGAGTCAGCCGCACTCCAGTTCAGTACATGTGAACATCCATATGCTCCGTCGTCAGACACTCCAGTAGCCAGCTAGGATTCATCGTATCATACCCGCGCAGAAGCTAGAACACACCAGGAAAACCGGTATAGATAAATTATGAAAGAGAAAGAAGAAATATGTAACTTATGTGTCTCATAATAGGGGTACCGTTATCTTGGGCGCCGCGCTAGAGCTCCTCTCGTTGAGGGTTGATGATTCGCTGATGTCACGCTATCGAAACACAAGAGTTGTTGGATCAGGACTCGAGATTATCGACGCACACTCACCAATTTCATGTTGTCGAGACGTATCGCCGTTGCCTGATTCATGTGCATAACCATGGGGGCGTCTCCTGCTGATCCAGACTCTACGTCTCGCCGGAAGCTTGGCGGCGGCGGCGGGCCATAGTACGGGTTATTGATGGAACCTTTTGCGGGGGTAAACGAGGAAGAAGTTCCCGAGCTTTTCAACCCGGCGCGCACGATTATAAGCGTCGGAGCCAGAGCCTGCAACAAGGCCCCTCTTGAGAAAACGAAGGAAAGAAGGGAGCGGGACGCGCACGCTGATCTGGCCGAGCGACGCGGCGAATATCGCGCCGGTGTTCGTCGACGAAAATCCGACTAAGAAGATGGTCGTGACGGCGTAGAGCGCGCCAGACTCGACGAGGGTCCAGAAGACGGAGAGACGCGGCCCGCGGAGGCCGTTGGAGTTTGGACGGACTTCCAGAACCGGTAGCCGATCAGCAGCGTCGCCCCGACTTGCGCAGCTGTCGAGAGGGCCCACGTCGCGTACAGCCAGTTTTGGAGGCGCGAGAGGAAGACGGTCTCCGTCGGGTTGAGGCTCGCTTGGTCGGCAAAGGCGGCGTAGCCCGTGACTGCCAGTGGTAGGCGCCAATTCGATCGTGAGCTCATCTATGATCATCTAAGGGGATGGCCGCCTCACCTGTGGACACAATGCATAAAACGATCTGAAGGATTACAACAAAACCATAACTTAGCATGTGCATGCGATGACCGATAGGACCGTACGTACGAATGGGGCGCAGAGCCAGAAATTGCGGTTCCATATTATCCACAAGCGCCAGACCTGCGGATGCATCAAGTTGGCCACATGCAACGGGGAGGGTAAAGCGAGGAGAGACACATCATGATGGCATCCCCAATGAGACTCTGGTGGTGATGGGCAGTTTTTCAGCGTGCTTATGGGGAAGGGATTTTGACTTATCAAAACGCACATTCGTCATGTAAAAGAATCCCTGAGCCAAATGCTCCGGCGTCGACTGATCAAGTAGATAGTTCGAAGGCCCATCGACGGTCCCTGCTGCGCCAATGAATGCCCGAATTAACTGGACGAGGAGAGTGATGACGTGTCCCGTAGCAAGGGAAAATTGGACCGAAGCCACAATCAACATCATCCTGCACACTCGTGAGACACTGACAGCCCTGCGGATACCAGAGGGAACCGACTCACAAATTTACCCCTCTCAACCCCTTTATGTACAGTATGCTGAGCACACAATATGTACACGCAAATGCTGTAAGTTCCACGACGCGTATGTCAACGAGCGGAACAAAAAAGAATCCAGGAAATGGAAACGCACTTGACCCCTGCTCATTATGACCGCGGTAGATCCAATCAGGGACCTACCCATGGCGAGACGTAACCACATACCGTACAACGGACCCACGACCCAAGAAGAAACGAGCGAGGCCATGTTCCATGATAAATCACCTGGGAACCTCTTGGGGGGCATCTCGGCAGGAAGAGGTTGAGGTGGCGTTCCAAAGGTGGGACATGCAGTGAAGCACCCTGCCCGTTATGTATTCTTCTGGAACCCGTGGATTCATGGAGCTTGTCGGGAACAGAAAGTCATACAGCACGCGCGGTCCCAGCCTTATCCAGGTACGCCAACTCAAATACGAGGGGGAGGATCATTGATGCCACGCCGAGAAACCTGTGTGAGCGCCAAAAACCTGTTGTAAAGTAGAGATATGGCGCAGGAGATAGGCACATATATGAGGGACGCGAGAGTGGGAGTTCCAGAGTAGACCTGTCTCTTCGATATTGTTTATAGCGACTACGGTAATATTTCGATTACCTGGGTCCAGCCTCGGTTTGTCGGCCAACAAAAGGCTGAAAGAAAGAGGCAAAACATTGCAAAGGGCGAGCAGATATCATAGCTATTATGATTCGGTGTGTAAGTTGCGTTGCGCATCATGATGTGATGTCTCGTTCTGCCGCAGTGTTCGCCGGCTACAATTGTGGCAACAAACCGGCAGTCAATCGGTCCGGCCGCGGTCGCATCACCACCTTCAACCTCTCGCAGCCCGAGAGTGGGAGTAGCAGTGGGGAGGAAAGTCGTGTTTTGGACGACGAGGACGTCGACTCGGTCGACTCAGATGCAATTCCAAGTAGAAAAATCGGAATGGACAACACAGTGCGCCGTTCATCGTCTTTCGCTCGTTCCCATCTAATTTCATTTCGTGGACGTGAATAGGTTGCACTCGAACGCATATACGACACTATAAAACTGGGACCATCACTTCTATGAACCGAAACGCTCAGTCTCCTTCCCCGAGACGATCAACGTTGACGTGAGCGACGACTTGAATGGCGAGGTGCCGGTTTTTGTCAACGCCAGCCCGGTTGACTGGCTCTACCTGTGATGAAGTTACAAGCAGGCCTTACATGACTCAACGACCGCTTGCTCGCTCGCAGTCTCCACCAGACGACTTTTTCGCCGACATGGTCAAGACAGATGCGCACATGCCGGCGTTTACTCGACGAGACTCGAGAGCGCTTGCATCGCGAAGAACGAGGCACCCCGGCGGGGGTGCGAAGACAAGGAGATAGGCAAACAGGTGCAGCTCGAGAAGATCAAGCAAAAAGACACGGAGGAGCAACTCAAACAGCTCGAGCCCTCTGCATCATTCGCCTATATTCCTCCGAAGACCAATCCCATGCAGACTCGTCGCTTGACGCAACCCTATAATGACGACTCGGAGCTGCAGCCTACAGTGCAGCTCACCTGTTTTCTCAGATTACCACTACCCGTCTTGTGGGACTGCGCCTCACTCGTGACAGCTAGTAGAACGACCTACTCACCCATACCATAATCTTAGCCTACTTTTCTCGGCTATTCACACCCTCGTTTGCAACATGTTTTGGTGGTCGCGGTCGCGGACAAGAGCCCAGGTTGGGCTAGGTGAAGACGCCGGAGATCGATGGCGATTTTGTCGTGGACCTTCTTTTTCGTACGTCCGGCCTTCCCTTCTGGCGCATGTCCCTCATGGCACATTGCAGACCCGAGGGATTACTCACGGTGCGGTGCGGCGCCTCCTAACGCAAGGGACGAGGGGCTCTTGGTTCGGCTTTGTATGAGCTAGACTACTCGGACAGCATGGACAATGACTACTACCACCACCACCACACGATATACTCAACTCCCATGCAAGAATCCAGTGCCGGCCCTGGTTTGTTGGGGACGGACATCAGTGTGGCGCAGGGTCGCTGGGTAGACCTGTTGAGGCCCAAAGAGTGGCGCTTGCAGAAGGAAGCGCCGCCTTACGTCGAAACTGCACAGTGGGAACGTGTCACTATGTTCTATGAAGATCACCCAATCCTCAAGCCCATCAAGTTCGTGCAGTCCCAACTAACTTGAACGCCAACGCTCTTTTTACGAGACGAAGAAATATTCAAGCCCGGGCTAAAGAAGCGTGTCCATCCTTAGACACTGGCTCACCCTCCTCACTTGCGACCCCCACATGCTGGAATCCGCGCTCAACAACCTAGCACACATCGGGCACCACAGGCAGTGGAGATTTAGGAGGAGCCTGAGCTCCCTGTGGGTTAGACTGCCATCACTGGGTCGTAAATATGTTGTTTTCGTTTATTCATTGTCTAAACATGCCACTACCCGTACCCTATACCTGCGCGGGTCTTCATACCGTGGCCCCCATACAAAAGCGAGGGTAGGGGTTTTTCCGGGTACTGCACGGGTATGGGTAGCCCTGGAATAGCCCCAGGGTTACCCATGACAGTCCCGGGGCCTAGACTCACTGTCTGACTTGGTGTTATCCGACCCAGATCCCAGTCTTTGTACACCCATGGTCTACCCACACGACGTTCACATCACGTCGCCAAGCGCGCTGCTGTACGGCCCTATGTTTGTCTTTCCGGGTTCCTTATGTGGGCTCCATCGAGATCGGAATATAAATGGAATTGAGACGGCGCCGCTTAAGCCTCGACGGATGCTGTGCCCCGTCAATCACTCGACCAAGATACGTATCGCGAAGGCCGCGCGCTATTCTCCACGAGTGGATCTATAGAAGGATTAACACGGGCGATTCGAGATTGATAAGCGTTTCTCAAGAGCCCGCGCGGGCCCGTGTGTGGAAATTAAAGGTTCACTCGAACCTGCTGGCGGGGCCTTGCTTGTTGCATCTTTTTCAGGCCGGAGTCACCCGCGCTCAAGGTCGATACATGTAAACATCTATTAGGTCAGGCTGGTGCCCCCGTTGTCAGAGGGTAGGTACCCAAGCAACTAGCTAGGATTCCTCGTATCGTACTGCGCAAAGCTAGGAATACACACGCCAAGAAACCCAGTGCAGATAAATTACGGAAGAGCAAGAAAAAAAAAGTAGTGTAGTTTACGTGACGTATGAGGAGCGCAGGGTTCGGTTGGGCGTCAGGCTGGAGCTCCTCTCCTCGATGGTTGGTAGTTCGCCGATGTCGCGCTATCGAAACACAAGAATTGTTGGATCAGGACTTGTCGAGATTATCGATGCCACACTCACCGGCTTCATGTCGTTGAGACGTATCTCAGTTGCCTGCTTTACGTGTACGACCATGGGATCGTCTTCTGTTGATCCAGACTCTATATCTCGCCGGAAGCTTGGCGGCGGCGGCGGGCCGCCGTAGTACGGGTTATTGATGGAACCTTTCGCGGGGGTAAAGGAGGAAGAAGTCCCCGAGCTTTTCAGCCCGGCGCGCACGATGATCAGCGTCGGAGCCAGAGCCTGTAACACGACTTCTCATTGAGGAAACGAAAAGAGGGGAGGGAGACGCACGCTGATCTGGCCGAGCGACGCGGCGAATATCGCACCGGTGTTCGTCGACGAAAATCCGAGCAGGAAGATGGTCGTGACGCTGTAGAGCGCGCCAGACTCGACGAGGATCCAGAGGACGGAGAGACGGGACGCCCGGAGACCCTTGGAGCTGTTCCACTGGATGGATTTCCAGAACCGGTAGCCGATCAGCAGCGTCGCCCCGAGCTGCGTCGCTATCGAGAGGGCCCACGTTGCGATCAGCCAGTTGTGGACGCGCGAGAGGAAGACGGTGTCCGCCGGGGTGAGGCGCGCGAGGTTGACGAGGGCGGTGTAGCCCGTGACTAGATGGCGCCGTGAGCTCATCCCATGATCATCCAAGGGAGGTGGCCGCCTTACCTCCGGACGCAATACATAAAACGATCTGAAGAATTAGAACAAAAACAGAATTTAGCATGCGTGTGCGATGACTGATCCGTCGGAGGACCGTACGTACAAATGGGACACAGAGCCAGAAGTTGCGGTTCCATATTATCCATAAGCGCCAGATCTGGGGGCAAGCACCGAGTTGGCGATATGTAACAGTGAAGGTGGGGCGAGGACAGACGCACCATGATGGCATCTCCAATGAGACTCTGGTGATGATTGAAAGGGCAGTTTGTCAGCTTGCTTATAATGTGGGGTTTTGACAACTATCAAAGCGCACATTCGTAATGTATAAGACTTCTTGAGCCACATGTTCCGGCGTCGACTGATCAAGTAGATAGTTTGAAGGCCCGTCGAGGGTCCCTGCTGCGCCGATGAATGCTCGAATTAACTGGACGAGGAGGGTGATGACGTGTCCCGTGGCAAGGGCAAATTGGACTGAGGCCACAATCAACATCATCCTACGCCCCGTGAGACACTGACAGCCCTGTGGACACCGGAGGGAACCGACTCACAAATTTAGCCCTCTCAAGCCCTTCATGTACAGTACATGAATGCATAATATGTACACGCAGATGCTGCTGGGTTCCACGATGTCAACGAGAGGAATAAAGAAGCAAGGAAATAGAGCTTACTTGATCCCTGCTCGTTATGACCGCCGGTGGTGGATGTTCATAGCAAGAGAAGTGAGACATAGCACATACCATACAACGGACCAACGACCCAAGAAGAAACGAGCGAGGCCATGTTCCATGATAAATCACCTGGGAACGCCTTGGGGGGCATCTCGGCAGGAAGAGGATGAGAGGGCGTTCCAAAGGTGGGACATGCAGTGAAGCGCAACGCCAGTTATGTATTCTTCTCGAACCCGTGGAGCTTATCGGATGCATAAGTCATTACGCGCGCGTACTGTATTGGGCAAACATGCCAGCCTTATCCCGGCCCGTCAACTCAAAACACGAGCGGGGAATCATTGATGCCACGCTGGGAAGCCTGGGTAAGCGCCCTGTTTTGCTGAGTCGATCTTCTAGGGCCAGTGATGGGAAAGGTGTGAATGAAAGGCGATGATGAATAGGAAGCGAAACACTGCGAAAGGCGATCAGATACCATCCCCCCTCGTAGCCATTGTGATTCGTGCATGAAGGGGCGTTGGTGTCACTGCCATGCGGCGCCTTTCAGACGCCGCCAAGAGCAAACAAACGCCGCATGCTCACGGAAAGTCGAATAGACTTCGCTTCTGGTGACTCAGCTCGTCACAGGTGGTCGGCGCTGGTCAGTATTTGGCCCCCCCATCAACACGTTAACCTGGTCCACCGAGGAGGACCTTGAGAGGACGCTTGCGCCGTTACGTCCAATTGTGAGAAGTCAAGACAACTCGCTGTGTCAGCATTGTGGATGCCGCCCAAAACTGAATCAGGTGGAGACCGTGTGGAGAGCGCATCACCGTAGCTGTGACAAACCGCGAGGCAAGAACAAATGAAGGTGTTTGACAGTTCAATTGGTGCAGTGCAGCGTACGGCGATAGGTACCGGTAACCGACTCAACATAGTAAAACCCCGAATCGACCGGATCCGTTTTACAAGGCAAGAGCTTTCGAGGGGCACACTTTTATTCACTGTACACTCAGCTGCAGCCGAGAACTTCTGTAACTTTGAACACGGCGGAAGCGACACCACAGACTGCCCAAATGCGCGCATTTACTCTTGGAAATTCTCCACTGACGCTTTCATTTCACCAAATTGACGGACGCAAGAGCCTCGGACCCGGGTTTGGCGGAGTTCCGCTACATACGTGTTCTCAAACGAAAACCTGCCGACAACCTGACAATTTACTGTAAACGACTTCTCGGGGCACATGCATCGGATATTCAAGTTGGCAAATTCACAAATCACTGTATATGATGGGGGGGTGAGAATGAAGCCGGAGATTACCCTCATTCAGTTCCTGGTCGTCATTCCCGCAATGACGCTAGGCCGGGCTCCTCGAGTCGAGGACGTCTATTTCTGATAATGTTGGGCGGAGGAGAGGGTACAGTATGGATGGACTTTCGCCGGGTTTCCCGGTGCCAGCGTGTGTGTGTGTGAATGTTGGTATGGCTTGAAGCCGCATTCCTCAGCAACTCATGGACGTCATGGACTGCCAACCCAGAGCCAAGCGCGCACCACTCATTCCCGCGCTTCCGTGACTACAAGACCGGCATCACCAACGACAACAACAGCATCGGAACCCGCCTCTGCTACAACCTCGGGGCTGAGCAACGCTAAGCGAGGCCATCCACTCGGCCAGCCCGTAGTAGACGTGCGATTCGGGCGCGTCGTCGCCGGAGACCACTACTGCTCGGTTTACATCGCCCTCCTGCTATCACGCGAAGGGTCGAGCTGTGGGCAGCGTTCGGCCGCTAGGAACGATGCCTGGTGCTGGACCACCTGCTTTCTCGCATCTCTGCCCTGAAATTGGAACATCGCACTGATATAAAAATACAAGTGTTCAACGAAACGGAAAAAGGCCGTAACGTTCAATGACCCAAAGCCCCGACACATAGCCTTGACATCCTGCACCACCTGGCGGATGTGATTGATGCCTTCATCCTCAAGAAGGTCGCAGTTCCATCACTTGATAGGGGCCACGTCGTTGAGGATGTCTGGACCGAGTCTGATCGCAAGCAGCGCGATTCTGTTGTTGGAAAACCACAAGATCGCGGAAGTGATTGCGCATCTGGTCATCCGCTCGCCTACGCTTCGGTAATATAAGGTGGCTGGTAGCTTGACTTCTTGAATAAAGAAATCGGGATGCTTGTTGAGCTCGACGGTGAACAAAGCGATGATGTCGATGGATTCGCGCGGAATTTGGGGGATGTGATACTGAGGAGATACTTCGAATGGGCTCTCAACGGCGTCGAAAAGGTAGTAGAGAAGGCAAGTGTATGGGCCGTAGTAGACACATTCGTCGGTGGTGGCGAATTGAGGTTGGTTCGCGGACAAAAAGGATTGGACGAGCCACTGAGGCCAAGGATCGGTCATTGCGTTGTGTGTTGTGTGTGGTATACGACGAGATGGCGGTGGTTCGCAATTAAGAAGTGTAATATATACCTACACTTTCTAATCGCGAACCACCGCCAGCCTATGACGTCTTGAAGCCCCTCAGGCTATAGGAGTTATTTAATGTGTGGTTGTGGGTAGTTCGACTTTCCCCGCTGACAACATGATTCACGGCACTGGCAGGCAGAAGTGGGTAAGTGGTGTCTGTTTATAGTCAACTAGGGACCGACTGATGTCCAATATATAAGTTGTTTAAAGAAAATGGGGTGCTTGTCAAGCTTGACCATGAACAACGCGAAAGAGTTGCGAGGAGTTCGAGGGACGTGAAACCGAGGTGAGATTTCGAATGGACCCTCGACTGCCGAAGAGGTGAAGGTAAGTGTATGGTAGACGCGTCGGTGGCGTATTGAGCGGGGTCCCACTATGACTCACCGCCATATTGCGACTGTCGTCTTTGTCTTTTCGATATTTCTACAACAGCTTCCATAGTCGTCAAAAACGCGAACGCAAGCAGGCTGCCTCAAGAGCGACAAAAGGGAAAGAACGAAGCGCCTCGATTTCGAAGACTCGGAACTTCACGAGCGTGTTCTCGCGGTGCGTTCTCGCCGGCGGCGGTGGTGGTGGTGGTAGCGCCTGTGGGGTTGGGATGGAAGAGTCCCCCCACGGGCGGGCTGCGCCAAATGACATGTAGCCGCTGTACGTGTCTATGAGACACACGTACGTGTCGCAGAGCACAAGTTTCGTATACAAACAAGGATATAGAGAGGCGCATTGTGTCAGACAAACGCAAGGGAGGCGCCTGTCCATGCATCGTGTTCGCAGGCAGGACGTCAGCTGGTAGCGCGGCGGCGACAATTTAGGAGAGGCCGTTCGTGCAAATGCAAATGGGGCAATGTGTCCGCCCAAATCGGGGGGAAACACAGCCCCTAGGCACGCAATGACAAACTCTCACACACACAGGCGCGGCGCTCTTAGTCGGTGGACATGATATGCCACTCCGGGGTCTTTTCCGGAGTCTTTTGTTCCTTGACGCGTGGGGGAACAGCCTTGATTGAAAAAGGTTTGTCCGCTTCTTCAGGAAATAATTTCAAATTCTTGTGTTTTCAGTTGCTGGTGGTACAGCGGCCGGTACAGCCTGACTCAACACTCTGGCAGTTGGGAAAGGCCGGCCAGCCATCTGTCAATCATCTGCGTGTATCATTCGCTATTTACTATGGAACTTGGGTATCCCGCCACAGACAATGGAACGATACAAGCTGTGACTTTTATGAAACATGATGCTCCGTGATGACGAAACCTTTCCGCCCATGCATGTATAAGAATGTTTACACTTTTTCAGGCAGGCAGCATCGTACGTATAAAATTTATTGAGTATCAGTCATTCAAGTCGTGAGGAGGTCGTGTACGTATATCAACAGAGATGACGAGATAAGATCGAGCAAGATGAGGAGGTATCGCAGTGGGTGAGAGGGGAATGGATGAATACAGATCTACCGAGCACCAACGCCGTCAGTTCACCAGGAAATAAAAACGAAGAGCAATCAAAATACAGTTGGTCTAAAAAAAAAAAACGCCAGCCTGTCCGAAAGAAGAGGGGGATTCACGCATGGCTCGCACCGTCGCGTCCCGCGACGCGGTTCTGCAATATCCGCAGGTGGCTCGGGCTGCTCCAGCCCTCCTCGCCCCACGTGCCGAGGTCCGCCTCGGGCACCGCCGACTCGCGCTCCCGCCCGCCCGTCCACGCAGCATGCGCGAC
The DNA here is from genome assembly GCA_024734325.1 of Lactarius hatsudake. Taxonomy (NCBI): domain Eukaryota; kingdom Fungi; phylum Basidiomycota; class Agaricomycetes; order Russulales; family Russulaceae; genus Lactarius; species Lactarius hatsudake. The sequence goes on along the minus strand of JANSJP010000076.1, from coordinate 272,701 downwards.
GCGCGACACCTCGCCCGTGACCGGGTCCGTCACCGACGTGTGCGTCGTCACGCTGCTGCGCGTCGTGGTCGTCGTCATCGTCGTCGACGTGACCGTCGCGCTCTGCGCGGGGGGTGGCGCCACGACGCGGTGCGGGCGTTGCTGCTGGGGCTGGCGCCCCGTCGCGGACAGTGCGGGCGACACTTCGCCTGGACTCGGACGCGCGAAGCGGCGGTCGGCAGAGGTGACCGAGCTCGAGTGGCGCGAGCGACTTGAGGCTGGCGAGAGTGAACGCGCGCGAGTGCCCCGAGGCCGAAATCGAGACGGGGGCCGATCCCGATGCGCTCAGCGCAGAGTGCGGGGCTCAGGTGCGACCGCATCGAGTGCAGCGATCCCTGCTCGGAGGTCGTTGGATCCTCGGTTGGATCGATCTGAGGCTAAAACAACAAAAGAAAAGACTAGGGTTCAACGTTCAAGGGGCATACCAAGCCAAATGTTGTCCGCCGCTCGTGCAGACTTGGTAATCCTTGCGCCATCTGCCTCCAGCGCGGGGGGTCCGAGTCGCTGGGCAGACCTGTTGGTGTCCAAAGACCGGCGCTTGCAGAGGCGCCGCCTTGAGTCCGAAACTGCGCAGTGGGAACGTGTTACTATGTTCTATGAAGATCACCCGATCCTCCAACCCATCAAGTTCGTGCAATCCCAACTAACTTGAACGCCGACGCTCTTTTTACGAGACGAAGAAACATTCCAGCCCGTGGCCGAAGAAGCGCGTCCACCCTCACACACTGGTACACCCAGCCACGCCCCTTTACGACCTCCACATGCTGGAATCCGCGCTCGACAACCTAGCACACATCGGGCACCACATCGCACAGGCAGTGGAGATTTGGAGAGGAACCTGAGCTTCCTGTGGGTTAGAATGCTCATCACTGGGTCGTAAAATATGTTGTTTTCGTTTATTCATTGTCTAAACATGCCACTATCCGTACTCTATACCTGCGCGGGTCTTCATACCCGCACTACGTTACCCTTGAAAACCCATACAAAAGCAAGGGTAGGGGTTTTTCCGGGTACTGTATGGGTATGGATAGCCCTGGAATAGCCCCAGGGTTACCCATGACAGTCCCTAGACTCACTGTCTGACTTAGTGTTATCCGACTCTTCCACAGATCTGAGTCATTGTTCGCGCACTGTCTTCCCACACCGCGTTCACATCTCGTCGCCAATCGCGCTGTACGGCCCTAATTACTTGGTTTGTCTTTCTGATTTCCCTATGTGGGCACCATCGAGATCGGAATATAAATGGAACCGAGACGGCGCCGCTTAAGCCTCGGCGGATGCTGTGCTTCGTCAATCACTCGACCAAGATACGTATCGCGAAGGCCGTGCTATTCTCCACGAGTAGACTTAAAGAAGGATTACTTTAACAGATTGATTAAGCTTTTCAAGAGCCCGCGCGGTGTGTGAAAGTCAAAAGGTTACTCAAACCTGCTGGCGATCCTTGCTTGTCGCAGGCCTGAGTCACCTGCGCTCAAGACATGTAAACGTCTATTAGGTCAGGCTGGTGCCCCGTCGTCAGAGGGCAGACACTACAGTAGCCAGCGGGGATTCCTCGTATCGTACGGCGCAAAATTAAGAATACACGCCAAGAAACCCGGTGCAGATAAATTGCAGAAAAAAAGTAATGTAGCTTATGTGTCGAATGAGGGGCGCAGCGCTCGCGTGGGCGTCGCGCTGGAGCTCCTCTCCTCGACGGTTGATAAATCGCCGATGTTGTGCTATCGAAACACAAGAGTTGTTGGATCAGGACTTGTCGAGATTATCAAATGCCACACTCACCAGCTTCACGTTGTCGAGACGTATCTCAGCCTGTTTTACGTGCACGACCATGGGGTCATCTTCTATTGATCCAGACTTTACATCTCGCCGAAAGCTTTGCGGCGGCGGCGGGCCGTAGTACGGGTTATTGATGGAACCTTTTGCAGGGGTAAAGGAGGGAGAAGTCCCCGAGCTTTTCAGCCCGGCGCGCACGATTATAAGTGTCGGAGCCAGAGCCTGTAACAAGACCTCTCCCGAAACGAAGGACGGGGAGAAAGAAGCGGGACACGCACGCTGATCTGGCCGAGCGCCGCGACGAATATCGCACCGGTGTTCGTCGACGAAAATCCGAGCATGAGGATGGTCGTGACGCTGTAAAGCGCGCCAGACTCGACGAGGATCCAGAGGGCAGAGAGACGGGACGCTCGGAAGCCCTTGGAGCTGTTCCACTGGATGGATTTCCAGATCCGGTAGCCGATCAGCAGCGTCGCCCCGAGCTGCGTCGCTATCGAGAAAGCCCACGTTGCGACTAGCCAGCTGTGGACGCGCGAGAGGAAGACGGTGTTCGCCAGAGTGAGGCGCGCGAGGTTGACGAGGGCGGTGTAGCCCGTGACTAGATGGCGCCAATCCGATCTTGAGCTCATCTGTAATCACCTAAGGGAGGTGGCCGCCTTACCTCCGGACGCAATACATAAAACGATCTGAAGAATTAGAACAAAAACAGAATTTAGCATGCGTGTGCGATGACTGATCCGTCGGAGGACCGTACGTACAAATGGGACACAGAGCCAGAAGTTGCGGTTCCATATTATCCATAAGCGCCAGATCTGGGGGCAAGCACCGAGTTGGCCACATGCAACGGGAAAGGCGGGGCGGGGACAGACGCACCATGATGGCATCTCCAATGAGACTCTGGTGATGATTGAAAGGGTAATTTGTCAGCTTGCTTATAATGTGTGGTTTTGACAACTATCAAAGCGCACATTCGTAATGTATAAGACTTCAGCCACATGTTCCGGCGTCGACTGATTCAGTAGATAGTTTGAAGGCCCGTCGAGGGTCCCTGCTGCGCCGATGAATGCTTGAATTAACTTGATGAGGACGGCGATGACGTGTCCCGTAGCAAGGGCAAATTGGACCGAGGTGACGATTAACATCATCCTACGCCCCGTGAGACACTGACAGCCCTGTGGACACCGGAGGGAACCGACTCACAAATTTAGCCCTCTCAAGCCCTTCATGTACAGTACATGAATGCATAATATGTACACGCAGATGCTGCGGGTTCCACGATGTCAACGAGAGGAACGAAGAAGCAAGGAAATGGAGCTCACTTGATCCCTGCTCATTATGACCGTGGGTGGTGGATGATCAGGACGCTGTTCATGGCGAGAGAAGTGAGACAGCACATGCCGTACAACGGACCCACGACCCACACAGAAACGAGCGCGGCCATGTTCCATGATAAATCACCTGGGAACGCCTTGGGGGGCATCTCGGCAGGAAGAGGTTCCAAAGGTGGGACATGCAGTGAAGCGCAATGCCAGTTATGTATTCTTCTCGAACCCGTGGAGCTTATCGGAAGCCCAAGTCATACGCGCGTGTGAGTACTGTTGGGACAAGGCGCGCCAACTCGAAACACAAGTGGGGAATCATTGATGCCACGCTGAGAAGCCTGGGTGATCGCCCTGTTTTGCTGAGTCGACCTTCTATGATAGGGCCAGTGATGGGAAAGGTGTCAATGAAAGGCGATGATGAATAGGAAGCGAAACACTGCGAAGGGTGATCAGATACCATCGCTCGTAGCTATTGTGATTCGTAAGTTGACTACCAGTTCAACGAAATGGGGAAAGATTCAATTGTCCAAAAGCCTGACACATAGCCTTGACATCCTGCGCTACCCGGCGGATGCGATCGATGCCTTCATCCTCAAGAAGGTCGCAGTTCCATCGCTCAATAGGAGCCACGTCGTCGAGGGTGTCTGGATCGCACGTGGAGTGGTTCTATTGTTGGCAACCACATATTCGTAAAGAAGGCCATTGCCAAATGCATTGACACCAGGGAGCCGTGGCGTGACGAGGGAGTGGTGAAGATTGCGGAAATGATCGCGCATCTGGTCATCCGCTCGCCTACGCTTCGAGTCGAGGGATAGTATAAGGTGGCCAGGGGCTTAACCGCGACATAACTTACCTACCACCAGCCTATAACGTCTTGAAGACCCTCAGGCTATAGCGGTTATATGATGTGGTTGTGGGCAGTTCGACTTTACCCGCTGACAACATGCTTCACCACAGGCAGGAGCGGGTAAGTGGAGTCTGTTTATAGTCAACTAGGGATCCAATATATTGGCCAACTAAGTTGACTTGATTGTTTAAAGAAAATGGGGTGTTTCAAGCCTGAATGGGGGGTCCCACGTGACTCACCGCCATACACAACTTTCGACACTCTCAGGCAGGCTACAACAGTACCCATGGACCCTTCCAAAAACGCGAACGCAACCAGGGTGCCTCAAGAGCGACAAAAGGGAAAGAACGACGCGCCTCGATTTCGAAATCTCGGAGCTTCATGAGCGTGTGCTCGCAGTGCGTTCTCGCCGGTGGTGGTGGTGGTGGTGGTGGCGGCGGCGTCAGTGGGGTTGGGATGGAAGGCCCTCACGGGTGGGCTGATACATGTGCTGTATGTATCACGTTGTCTATGAGCATACACGTACGTGTCGCAAGCATCGTTGCAGGTTTCGTATATACAAACGTACGTCAGGCGCAGAGACTGACCGCCGGGGTCATCATGCATCGTGCAGGACCTTCCCTAAATCGTCGTCTGAATCGCCGTCGTTCTTGTGCACTACCAGGCCGTTCGTGCAAATGCAAAATGGGGCGCAATGTGTCAACAGCTGCCCAATGGGGGGCCCTTAGGCACGCAATGACAAACTCCCTTGGTCGGTGGACATAATACCTGTATGCTTGACTGTATGCCACTCCGGAGTCTTTTGACGTGGGGAAACACCCTTGATTGAAAAGTTTTGTCCGCTTCTCCAGGAAATAATTTCAAATTCTTGTGTTTTCAATTGCTGGTGGTACAGCGGCCGGTACAGCCTGACTCAACTCTCTGGCAGTTGAGCTGTGACTTTTATGAAACATGATGCATGATGCGCCGTGATGACGAAACCTTTCCGCCCATGTACAAGGATGTTTATACTTTTGCAATGTATATTCAGGCAGGCAGCATCGTACGTATAAAATTTATTGAGTATCAGTCATTCGAATCGTGAGGAGGTCGTGTACGTATATCAACAGAGATGACGCAAATAGATGGGGAGGGGAGTGGGAGATAAGATCGAGCAAGATGAGGAGGTATCGCAGTGGGTGAGGGGGGGAATGAATGAATACAGTTCTACCGAGCACCAACGCCGTCAGTTCACCAAAGAGCAATCAAAATACAGTTAGTCTAAAAAAAAAAAAAAACGCCAGCCCGTCCGAATGAAGAGGGGGATTCACGCATGGCTCGCACCGTCGCGTCCCGCGACGCGGTTCTGCAATATCCGCAGGTGGCTCGGGCTGCTCCAGCCCTCCTCGCCCCACGTGCCGAGGTCCGCCTCGGGCACCGCCGACTCGCGCTCCCGCCCGCCCGTCCACGCAGCATGCGCGACGCGCGACACCTCGCCCGTGACCGGGTCCGTCACCGACGTGTGCGTCGTCACGCTGCTGCGCGTCGTGGTCGTCGTCATCGTCGTCGACGTGACCGTCGCGCTCTGCGCGGGGGGCGGCGCCACGACGCGGTGCGGGCGTTGCTGCTGGGGCTGGCGCCCCGTCGCGGACAGTGCGGGCGACACTTCGCCTGGGCTCGGACGCGCGAAGCGGCGGTCGGTAGAGGTGACCGAGCTCGAGTGCGCGAGCGACTTGAGGCTGGCGAGAGTGAACGCGCGCGAGTGCCCCGAGGCCGAAATCGAGACGGGGGCCGAGCCCGATGCGCTCAGCGCTGAGTGCGGGCTCAGGTGCGACCGCATCGAGTGCAGCGATCCCTGCTCGGAGGTCGTTAGATCACGCGAGTGGAGCTGAGGCTAAAACAACACTAAGGTTCAAGTGCGTAAAGGACGGCGTTAGAGGGGCTTACCAAGCCAAATGTTGTCCGCCGCTCGTGCAGGCTTGGTAGTCCTTGCGCCATCTGCCTCCAGCTCGCGCCGGCAGCAGGGGGTGCCTCTTCCAGCAGGTCGATATCGATACCGCCGCTCGTGTTGGTGGATGGTGACGTCGCCGAATCACGCCAAACGTGTGGATTTGGGAGGCTGAGACCAGGCGGCGGCGACATTCCCTTCGCAGAAGACACTGACGCGAACGGCGACGCAGGACGGGGTACGGGAGCATCTAGATAGTCGGCCAACTCGTCTCTTTTACTGGAGCCTGGTGGGGTAGGATCGTACGCCGGCGGCTGATCGTTTTCATCATGGGCGCGCATTGGTTCTGCAGATAGAGGAGAAGACGCTGCAGGAGCGCTGCGGCCAGTAGATGCGGTGCCTTGAGGAAGAGGGGGAACAGGCGGGGGAGTGAACGACACATCATCGCGTGATTGAGCGTCATAGAAAACGGTGTTCCCTGATCTCGCAGAGCCTGTGCTCAGCCCGCTTACTCCCGATACGGGACGAGCGCCGTCACGATAACCCATCTCCGCATGCAACTGCGCATTGAGACTGCGTCCGGCCTCCAGCTCGTTGTCAGTGAGCTGCCGCGCGAGCAGCGACGATTTTGTCGACGGGGTGGTTGTTGGGGTGGCTGATCGCGTCCTAGGGCTGAGCCAGCTCCGTCGCAAGATGCTGGATATCCCGATGGCCTCGGGCCATGTCGTCCCAGACGAAGACGAGGGGACAGCATTCTTGCCGACTCGAACACGTTGGGCCGTGTAGAGCATGGCCGACTCTGGATCATTGCCTGGTGTCATTGAGCGTTCACTGGGTAACAACGATTTCCGCGAGCTATGTGAGACATTGAGATTGAACGCTGGCGGCGGGAGAAGCGGCGCATCGGGACCGAGTTCTGCCTCCTCAGGGCTCTGGGGCGAAACTGGGACTTCAGCAAGCTTCTCGGGGGAGATGATGTGTCGTCCACGATCGGAGGTGTCTGACGGGCGGGGTGATTTATATCCGAAGGGGGCCGGGGCCATCGCCGCGCCAGCACCCGCGAGCGCGATGCCAATGGGACGACCAGAAGAGTCTTGCGAAGACCGTGGTGCATCGACAAGACGAGCGGTAGGCTCTCCATTTCGCGAATCGTCAGGCGGGTCTCCGCTCCGACGCAGGAAGGCATCGCGCTCGTCCCCGCTGACCATCGGAGAACCTTCCTCACCAGGTGAACGCAGTTGTGCATCGATATCTGCATCCGGATCGTAGTCGTTTCTATGGACGTCGTGCCACATCCACATCACCTGACCCACTGGAGGGTCTGTGCGACGATTGCGCTGTTGTTGATTGCGTTGGCGTTTGCGGAGGAAGCAAATGAGTAAGAAGAGGAGCAGCAGCGAGCCAAGGACTGAGCCGAGGACTGAGCCAACAATAACGCCCGTGCGGTTGGAGTGGGAGGACAAGTTGCCGACTGGCGCCGATGAACTGGTAGAAGGTGGTGTAGAAGACGAGGTGGAGGTTGGAACGGTTGTAATAGTCGTCGAAGGTGAGGGCAGAGTAATGGTAGATGGTGTTGCAGTAGAGGGTACTGCGGAGGTGGAGGAAGGTGTCGCGAGAGTGGAGGAAGGTGTCGCAGAAGTGGGGAATGTTAGGGATGAAACAGAACTGGGGAGTGAAGACGCGGATGACGACGGCGTAGGGGAAGTCGACCCGCCATAGACCCAGACCCCGTCGGTGCCTAGAGGAATCTGAAATCAAGTGTAAGCAGACCGGCGATACGACAAAAGTAACAACTTGAGCTAGTGCAAAGAGCACCTAACACGAGAGACTGAGGAGTCAGGCCTCTTGGCGAGCGATTCATCGCCGGCGCGTTCGCCTCCTTACGTATCGCGGCCAGCTGAACATCTGTCCAAAAACGAGACAATACTCACCGAGGGGCCGTAGTATGTCAAAGGAAGGTAAATGAGGGTCGTAAACGTCGCAGTTGGCTGTCCCGCGGCATTTGTCGCCAGTGACGTCGAGAGCGACAGCCACGAGGGTAACTCTTGGGTAGGCGCAGTCATGCGAGGGGGGTGGGACGTCAACAAGTGTCAGTCGTGCGGACGCTGGGGGTGCAGGAATAGGTGCAGCAGAGGTGCGGTGTGGAGAGAACGTGTATAGGAGCAGCCAAGTAGTCGATCAGACCAAAATAAACGAGGCAGCGTCGCGGTTGGCAGAACGAAAAAAGAAAGAATCGTGAAATTAGCGTGAATAGGGATGAGGAGAAGGGGGTAACCCGGCTAGACTCAATTCGCCTTGCACCCTCGAATTCAACCCAACATCACGTGCTACAGAGTTCACCGTAAAATGCCTAATTATGGTAATCATCACCAGCGTTTTATCGACGCCCCAATCGCACACAACGCCAAAACCGAATCGTGTATAGAAAGTCACAACCACGGCGTATCACCCCCATAGGGGCTTCGAGACCTCTCAAATGCGAACCACCAACTCGTATAACACACAACGAAATGACTGATCCTTGGCCTCAGTGGCTCGTCAACTCCTTTTTGTCCGCGAACCAACCTCAATTCGCCACTGACGAAAGCGCCTACTACGGCCCATACACTCGCCTTCTTTACCACCTTTTTGGCATCGAGGGCCCATTCGAAATCTTGCCTCGGTTTCATGTCCCTCAAACTCCTTACGAGTCTTTCGACGTCATCGCCTTGTTCACCGTCGAGCTCAACAAGCACCCCGTTTTCTTTATTCAAGTCAAGCCACCGACCACCTTGTCCCTTGACTCGAAGCGTAAGCGAGCGGATGACCAGATGCGCGATCACTTCCGCGATCTTCGCCACTCCCTCGTCACGCCACGGCTCCCTGGTGTCAGTGCATTTGGCACCCGCATGGCCTTTTACGAATATGTGGTTGCCAACAATAGAATCACGCCGGGTGCGATCCCACCCGATCCAAACATTCTCAACGACCTGGCTCCTATCGAGCGATGGAACTGCGACCTTCTTGAGGATGAAGGCATCAATCGCATCCGCCAGGTGGTGCAGGATGTCAAGGCTATGTGTCAGGCTTTGGGCAATTGAACGATATTTCCCCGTTTCAGTAGTAGTCGACTTGTGGTAGCTGGACGGTCCTCCTTTCCTGACTGCTGTGAGCGTTTTCATCAACGCTGAGTCGAATACGGCAACCATCACCCAACTTAGTCCAGCGTATCTCTTCGAGGAACCACTCACGAAAAGCCTGTCAAATAATTTCGGGCGAAACTCGATAAAGCTCTCCCCGACTACCGCGAGTAGATTGGTGCCAGTGTAGGAATTGAGTAGACGCTTTGAACAAGCTCGAATGATGGCCCGAGAGCAGCACGCAAGGAGCACAAGGCGAAAGTGCGAGCCCGATTTGTAGGAAAGTGGACATGTGGCCCAAGAATAGAAAGCATAAGTTGAGGCGGAAGTACATTAGGAGCATATGAGAAAAGAGTGTCCGGGCTGTAACCGTACAACTGAGTCACCCACTGGCCTTGCCATCAAAACACGACACGAGCTGACTATATCATCTAGTGTTTCTATATAAGCAGCCACATTCAGTGAGGAGAGCCTAGGAAATAACATATAATATAACCTACATGGTGAGATCATTCTCGTCGAAGTCCCATATACCACGTTCGCCATATTCCGTCAAAATTCGCGCAATATTCCGTTCACCCCGTGTCAACGCTACCTGAGATGGAGTTCGGCCGGCGTTGTTCGTTGCGCGTACGTTTGCACCCTTTTCGAGTATCAGACGGACGATTTCGAGGTTGCCGTTCCCAGCCGCGAGGTGCAAAGGAGTCCAGTTCTCCTGCTCCTTTACGTTCACATCAGCGTCCCGTTCAATTAATAACCGCACGACGTCGATATGTCCATATTGCGATGCCTCGTGCAGCGGAGTTCGGCCAAGGTTGTCCCTGGAATCGACGTCCGCGCCGTGATCTAGCAACCGAATTGCGACCTCGAGCCTTCCCTTACTCGACGCCTCATGCAGCGGGGTATCGCGTTTCGCACTTCGCCCGTTAACGTCGGCGCCATTGCTAAGTAATGACTGCACGACGCCAAGATGCCCAAGTCTTGACGCGGTATGCAAAGGTGTCGTCTGGAGATTTTCGCCTTCGCGGCCCAGGGGTGACTGCCCGATGCCGGGATACCTGCTTCTTGATGCCGTAACCAACGGATTCCGGCCTATGTTGTTCCGAGACTCCGCATGTCCTCGCCGCCCCGTAACTAGGAGGGTCGCAACCTCGCGTTTCCCGCTTCTTGACGCTAGATCTAAGGGTGTCTCGTTGTCCCGAGTACGTACGTTGAGATCTGCACCACGCTCGAGTAACAGCTCGATGAGGTCTAGATGTCCGGATTGAAGCGCCACATGTGACGGTGTCCAGCCCCTGCTATCTTGAACATTCACGTTCGCGCCAGACTTGAGTAACAAGCGAGCGACTTCAAGTTTGTCATTGCCCAATGCTAGATTGAGTGGAGTTTCCTGTTTCTTGTTCCGGATTTCAACGTCGGCGCCGTATTGAATCAGCAGATGCGCAACCTTGAGGTACCCGTTGGTTGATGCGGCGTGCAATGGGGTCCCCAAGTCCCCGTCTTGTGTGTTTACATCCGCCCCACTCTCAAGCAATAGCTGAACGACACCAAGATGACCATATCGAGATGCTGAGACTAACGGTGTCAACCTCTTGTCATCGGCGGAATTTGTATCTGCACCGCGCTCGATTAGGAGGTTTGAAACCTCGACACTTCCGTGGCGTGATGCGACAGCCAATGCAGTCTGGTGGTCACCGTTCCGCACATCGACGGCTACGCCGTTGTCGAGCAACAATCGCACGATGTTGACGTTCCCATTTCGCGAAGCCGCATGAAGAGGAGTCCAGCCTTTGTTGTCGCGGGAGTTCGCGTCCGCCCCGCGCTCGATTAGGAAGCGAGAAACCTCGGACTGTCCGTTTCCCGACGCCAGGCTCAACGGTGTCTCCTGATTCCCATTGCGCACGTTGATGTCGACGCCGTGAGGAAGCAACACCTTCACAACGTTGAGGTGACCGTTTCGTGACGCTCTGTGAAATGGAGTCCAGCCGTGTTCGTCGCGGGCATTCGCGTCGGCACCATTCTTGACCAGAAAGTGTGCGATATCACGTATTCCGATTCCCGACGCGAGGCTCAATGGGGTCTCGTTTCCTCGGTTCCCCACGTCAACGGCTGCACCGTGCTGTACTAGAAACTGGACGATATCGAGGTTCCCGAGACTCGAGGCCAGATGCAGGGGTGTCCAGAGGTTGTCGTTTGGCGCATTTACGTCCGCCCGTCCGGTGACTAGCCGTTCCACGATATCACGACGCCCACATCGCGATGCCGAATGCAACGGGGTCCAGCCTTGGTTGTCACGAGAATTGACGTTCGCGTGATGACCGAGCAACAGGTTCACGACTTCCAAACGTCCGTTTCTCGATGCGGTGCCGGACGAAGAGTGTTTCATCGCGTCCCAGGAATCGGCATCTGCGCTGCGCAGCGGTAGTGACGTCTCGACTGCTCCCTCGCCTGACGCCAGGGCCAGTGGTGTCTCGCCCTTTCTGTTTTGCACATTAACATCCGCATGGTGGTTGAGCAACGCCTGAACTATGTCACAACTTCCGCTTCGTGATGCTTGATGTAGTGGAGTCAGGCCTTCGTTGTCCAATGAGTTCACATCCCCACCGCTCTGAAGTAGTAACAAAGTAACATCGACGTGTCCCTTGGCGATCGCGGCATGCAACGGAGTCACATAGTAACCGCCCCTGGCATTGACATTATGAGGGCAGGTGGCGATAAGGTATTTAACAAGGTTATGGAAACCACTAAGCGCCGCATAGTATAGTGGAACTGCAGGGGGCCTTGTGCGGCGCGCCTCGGAAGTGTCTTCTGCCCACGGGTGGTCAAGGTCGTATAACCGGACCCAGGCTTCGAAATGTGGTTTGACTGGGTCAAAGAGATGTTCCATGGCACTCTGAACGATGGGAGTTATGTTCTTGAAAGGGATGTGATCAACCCAGTGGCGAGCCGCGTAGCTAGCGAGTGGAAAGTCCTTCATGCTATCTTTGTCGACGCCGCTGTCCAGATGAAGAAGGACACAAAGGGAGGTTTGCGCAAGAATTGTGTGTGCGGGACGCGGAAGGATGTGATAGTAGGACAGCTTTTTCTCTGCTTTTGCGAGGCGGTCTGACGTTAAGAACTCCTTTACTGAAAAGTGGGAAAATCGGACAACTAGGGAACCATCAACATTGACAACGGCAACTAGACTTGGGCATGCGGATAGCACAGCCTCCTGTGCGTCCTGGGGGCGAAACCTTGGACGATATTCCGAGCGTTGCCCGTCGTCAAACCCGACCGCAAAAATTTCAGCGAGCTCTTCAACACGAAGAGGGCGAGCGGACACCGCGAGGCAATGCAGGAGGCGGCGAGCAAAGGGTCGATTGACCTCGTCGATGGTTAGCAATGAGCGCTCATATGTTTCGTCCAAAGTGCCAGGCAGTTCGCCTAAGGCATGGGATATGCTGGCCGGAGTACTGCGACATAGCCTTTCCAATTGGCAAACGACCCATCGAAACCTGTACGGAGTCAGAGATGTTGTCATAGCTCCAAGTGTCAACTTGAATAATCGCTTACATCCCATCTGCTTTCTCAGAGAGTGTGTCAATGACCAGCTTCTTATCCTCTGGTCTCCATTTCTTTATCCTCTGAACCTCATATTTGATGTAGGTAATAATATCCTGCTTTTGCCCACTTTCGTCGTGAAGAGACACAGAGTGAGATGCCATAGGCTCAAGAGCGGCCCGGATATCGGCCTCGGGCCGACTAGTAATGCATATATGGACAGATAAGTCCTCGGATAAGTCTCTGGATAAGTCTTTGGATAAGTCCTTGGAGAAGTTGACGAGCCTCTTGACGAACTCTAGGACCTGTTGGCGCGGGGATATAATCCCAATGTTATTGGGACACTCGTCGAGACCATCCACGATGATATACATCGCTGGCCGTCCTCGCATCTTCAGCACATCTTCCAGGCATTGAATGAGGACATCATCGTCAGGTTTCTCCAATCCGTCATCGTATTTCGAATAAAGCGTGAAAAGCTTGTGGTGGCAAGGATCGGATCTAGCGGCGAACTGAACGAGGAGGGAGGAGAGTAACCACGGACATCTTGCTTTGCGGGATCCCTAAAATCGAAATAAAATAAGCTATCAAGCCTAGTCCCGCGTCGCGTAAGGTCTTCGCCTGTTCAATGACGGTAGAGCTTATCGAAAGCATGAGAGAGGAAGGACGATGTATGCTAGTGAGATACGCACCATAAGACACTCTTTCCCGATCCCGCTGATACGAAACAAGGGGGGAGGGGGTCAGGACGGTAAGGTATGAGCAAGAGAAAGGTCGCCAAACGTACCTTTACCGTGTATCCACATGAGGGATCCTTCCATCATCCACTTCTCGAATGTACTGCCTTGGGCAAACCACACCGCAGTTCCGCCTCGGTAGGACTTGCGGGCAATAATATGGTTGTCGGACGGATCCGGAGGAGAGAACCAAGTTCGGACATCCTTTTGCAACTGGTCACCTTCAAGACGGTTCAGCTCCGATGATAGCAACTCAAACCAAAAAGATAAAGATGAATAACAACGCACGCTTGATCTTGTTAATCCCTTCAGCAATCTCTTGCATAACAACTAGCACCCGTGGTCAGTAATATGTTAGGCACAGATTCGCACATGGGCCGAACATACCGAGAGACTGCCTTATGCTATCGACAGAAACTTTGCCGTCTACCAAACAACAATTTAGTAAGGTGTCCCGCGATCGATCAATCAAGTGTCGCATACCATCCATAGCTATCTTCACATTATTCATAAGACCATGAACAACTTCTAGGATATGAGCTCCCGTCATCCGCGCTTCCTCTTGAGTGAGCCGTTCCAGCCGAATTAACACGGCCTCAACCTCGCTTTCTCCTAAAAGTTTTTTTGCAAATTTCTCTGCGAAATATGGTTCGTGACTCGAGCTACAAATCCGGGGATTCACTTACTGAAACGCCCATCCTTGATCTGTTTCCTTGCGAGGGCGAGGGCGGAGAGCACCTCGACCATAATTCTCACGATAATATCTTTCATTGAACTGCTGAGGGCAAATCCGGTATAGATATGGAGCCGGTTGAGGAAATGTCCGATGCATTCAAAGAGGTCAACCAGTGCATCGTAACTCGAACTGACACCACTTGCGGCCTGATGACCCCAGATGTCAGAATGATCTAATTGTGAAATGCAAGGGGGACACAGACCGCGAGTAGAACGTTGATGCCAACAAAGATTGCTTTCGCGGGTGGAAACGGGGCCTGACAGTGCAAGAAAAATGGTCAAAAGCGTGTAGGCAGAACCCAAGCGACCTACCAGGCTAACTGCTTCACCAATAACGTCAGATAGGGTATGAACGACTTCCACCACAGGACGAAGCCAGTTGATCAACCTCCTATTACCCTCCCTATATTCTTTAAATTCCTTCACTCGGCCTTGAAGTAAGTCAAAGACCGCTTTGGCAGAGTCGCAGTCCTTGAGCTCATCGGCGAAAGGATTTGACTGAAGGTTTACCCCAGTTTCGCCATGATAATCCTTTAACGCGTCACGAATCAGTCGAAAGTTAGAAGATGTCATGTTTCTTGTCCTGAATAACTCGCGTTGTGAGAAATGAAGCTGAGGTGTGCGTTGGTCACAGAGAGTGGGTGAGGGCCACAAGGTCACGCCACAAGTCCCTGGCCCTCACCCAAATATTATAGACGCCCAAGCGCGGAGACTAGACTTCAATCGCATAAGAGAATAGGCGATCTAACTCTGTATCTATACAGTGCGAAAATCATGATGACGTTGGACCTTCTACTAGGCTACTAGCATTGCCTTCTAACTAACGTAGCATATCATAGTTTCAAACAAGAAGTGATCATAATGGCAAGGAGGCTCCGAACAAAAGAGGGGGGGGGGGGGGGGGAATCACAACAGAATACAAGGTTTCATCGAAATATATACGCTAATGATACCGCCAAAAGTTGTAGGACAAAGACATAGTGCGTGACTTGGTGCGTGGCCGTCATCGGGGTCGGCCTGCGTGTGTTGGTAGTAGCGACCCCCGTGTCTTCGTGCCAGTGTGCGCCATACTCCAACAACAGCTGCGCAATCATGAGGTGCCCACTTGCCGACGCCACCTGGAAAGGAGTCTGGCCACCGAAATTTCGAGTGTGGACATCTGCACCCATTTCAAGTAGCAACTGCACAATCTCCGTATAACCGTTGTAAGACGCGAGGTGCAAGGGGGTCCAGCGCTCTTGCTCCCTGACGTTGACTTCGGCGCCGTGATCAAGAAGAAGCCGCACGATATGAAGATGTCCACATTGTGATGCCTTGTGCAGTGGAGTCCACCCGGCGTCGCACCGGGAATTCACGTTTGCGCCATTATCGATTAACCAGCTCGCGACAATGAGTTTTCCCACGCTTGACGCCACATCCAACGGAGTTTGGTAATCTGCATTCCGCTCGTTGACTCCGGCGCCATTCCTAAGTAATGACCGTAAAACGGGAAGTTGTCCGTTTCTTGAGGCGACGTGCATGGGAGTCCTCTCCTCGTTGTCGGAGATATTTCTATCTTCCCCGCGATTCAGGGACGACTGCGTAGGATCGGGTTGCCTCGGCTGCGACGCTCCGTGTGATGAAGTAAGGTCTGGGCTGTTCCGGGCGTCCGCTTGTCCTTTGCGTTCTCCCAGGAAGTATGCGACCTCATGTTTCCCGTCGCCTGACGCCAAGTCTAGAGGTGTTTCGTTGGCATGGTTTAATAAATCGACATTCGCGCCGTACTCCAACAACAGCCTCGCAACGTCGAAATGACCAGCCTGGAGAGCTGAATGTAAAGGCGTCCAACCCTTGTTCTCCTGAGAATTGACTTTGGAGCCGCACTTGAGTAAGAGGCGTGCAACCTCGAGCTTCCCATTCTTCGACGCCAGGATCAACGCAGTGTCTTGATTCTCATTGCGCCTGTCGACATCGGCGCCGTATTGAATCAGTAATCCTGCGATCTTTAAATGCCCGGTGGCTGTTGCGAGATGCAGTGGAGACCACATGTCCCCACTCTGTGAGTTTGCGTCCGCGCCATGGTGGAGTAATAGTCGCACGACTTCCAGATGCCCGGACCGCGATGCCGAGCGCAATGAGGTCTGACCCTTGTTGTCGCTAGAATTGACGTCCGCGCCGCGCTCGATGAGGAGGCGGGAAACCTCGACACCTCCGTTCTCAGCTGCTAGGGCCAATGGTGTTTGGTCATCCGCATTCCGCGCATTGACATCTGCGCCATTGTTAAGTAATAGTCGTACAATGAGAAGGTTTCCATTTCGCGAAGCTGTGTGGAGCGGAGTCCAGCCATTGTGGTCGCACGAGTTCACTTCTGCCCCGTGTTCGACCAGGAAGCCAACGACCTGAACGCTTTCGCCGCCTGACGCAAGATCCAATGGAGTATCACCGTTCTCACCGCGCACGTTTATGTCTGCGCCACACTTGAGCAATTTCTCCACAAAATCTAAATGGCCTTTCTGCACCGCAGTGTGGAGCGGAGTCCAGCCGTTTTCGTCACATGAGCTCGCGGTGGTGCCACGCCCGATCAATGATTGTACGACTTCCAGTTTCCCGACACCGGATGCCAGGTTCAGGTGTGGTTTTTCCTTTTGGTTCCTGTCAATGGAAGCCCCATGTTCGACGAGGAGATGCGCAACGTCGAGGTTCCCGGCGGCTATGGCCAGATGCAACGCCGTCCAAAGGTTCTCCTGCTGTGCATTTACGTCAGCACCGTGATTTATTAGCGCCCGTGCAGTTTCAAGGTGTCCGTATCGCGACGCGAGATGTAGTGGTGTCCATTCCTTTTCGTTTCGGGGATTGACGTCTGCCCCGTGGTCGAGTAGAAGCCGTGAAACCTTGAGTTCCCCATTGCTCGATGCCATAGCCAATGGGGTATCGCCTCTCCCGTTCTGTGCGTTGACGTCTGCACCATGTCCATGTCGGAGTAATAATTCCACTATATCGTGATGTCCGTCTCGTGATGCTCTGTGCAATGGACTCAAGCCATCGTCATCTAGGACATTTATTTCCGCGCCGTTCGTGAGCAATGACAAAGCGGTGTCGATATGACCCTTGGCGAGTGCAGCATGCAGTGGTGTCTTGTAATATCCACCGCTGTCATTGATATCTCGTGGACCGGAAGCGATAAGGTGCTTGACAAGGTGCGGAAAGCCACACAATGCTGCGTAGTATAACGGGGCTGTTGTAGACTGTTTTCGAAATATCGGAGACAGGTGGTTCTCCCACGGGCGGTCCATATCGTATATCCAGACCCATGCGGAAAAGTGTGGCCTGTCTGGGTCAAAGAGACGTTCCATGGCACCTTGAATGGTTGGCGACACATCCCCGAACTTGACGTGGTCGACCCAATGTCGGGCAGCGTAATCGGCTAGCGGAAAGTGCTCAATGCTGTCCTTGTCGATGTGGTCGTCAAGGTGGCATAAGATGCTGAGGGAAGCTTGAGCGAGCGTGGTGTGTGCCAAGTGGGGAACGATGTGAAAACGAGATGCAGCACCCATAGTCGTGGCAAGGCGGTCCGATGTCAAGAATTCCCTGACTGAAAAATGTGAGAATTGGACAACCCGAGACCCGTTCACGTCGACGAGGGTGATAAGACTTGAGCACGTAGAAAGGACAGCTTCCTCCGCGTGTTCCGATTGCCGATCTGGGATGAACATGGGGAGCGATTCGGCATCGAAATCAACCGCCAGAATATCCACAAGCTCCTCGACACGCAGTGGTCTAACGGATACGAGGAGGCATTGGAAAAGGCGGTATGCGAACTGGTCCATCCGTTTGTTAAGCGTAGATAACACGCGTTCGTACGTTTCGTCCAACGATTTCGGCAGTTCATTCAACGTTCTCCGTACGGATTGAGGAAAGCAGTGTCGTAGGACCTCCAACTGGCAGAAAACCCATCTAAACCTGCGGGAAGCATTTACTAAGAGGCTCTTTTTAGTAACTGTGACAGCGGTTGCTTACCCGCCGTCTGCTTTATCTGAGAGTCTATCGATAACAAACTGCCTATCCTTGTCCCTCCATCTTCTCATCTTCGTATCAGCGCACACGACCGCATTGATGTATGACGAGATATCTTTCTTTTGTCCGCTTTGATCATGAAGTGACACACTGAACGTCACCAAATGTTTAAGAACATCTTGAATATCGACCTCCGGGCGACTGGCGACACAGATATGAACATTTGGAAGTCGCAAATCGACGAGAGCCTTCAGAAAGTCAAGCATCGAGTTACGCGGGGTCGGCATCCCGCTGTCGTTGGGACATTCGTCGAGAGCGTCTACAATAATATATATTTCCGGTTGTCCCTGCACCTGGAGCATATCCAGGAGACACCGCGTAAGCGAATCATCGCTAGGCAGTCGTGCCCCCTCATCGTGAGACGAATACAGATTGAACAACACCTCACTGCACAGGTCAGACGAGGCGCTGAGCTGGCAAAGAAGAGAGGAGAGGAATTCGCGTAGACGCTGCTTGTCGAGGTCCCTAAAATCAAAGAAAAAATAGGCCACCAAGGCTAGCCCAGCCTCACGCAGAAACATAAGTTCATGAATTATAGAGGAGCTGAACAACAATATGAATAGAGAAGGACGGCAAAAAAAGACGCGTCACGCACCACAAGACACTCTTCCCAGATCCGGCTAGAATATCAGCCGTTAGCGACTAGAAACCACCGAAAGGTTTGAAGCGCGTACGTATACCATGGATCCACAAGAAAGAACCGGTCACCTTCCAATCACGAAAGGTACCGTTCTGGAAGAACCACATTGCAGTTCCTTCATGGGCGGTGTCGCGCGCAATGTTGTAGTTTGTTGACGGGTCTGGGGGTGCGAGCCACCTTCCATTTCGCTCGAGTCTGTGACCGCCTGCATGACCAGTTCAGCTTGGGCGGTTACCGACGCAGGCAGAACAAACGGACGAGTAACTTTGTTTACTGCATCCACCGTCTCGTGCATCGTAACTGTCGACCGACATAATTAGCCTAAGAAAGGACAAAAACAATTCACGCGGGACAAACCCAGAGCTGGTCGAATGATACCGAGAGACGACTCTCCGTCTACTTGCAAAGCAATTTAGTCGAACGTAGGTAACAAGCCAGACGAGCACCGCGTACCGCTTAGGGCTACTTTCATATTGTACACGAGGCCATGGACGACCTCTAGAATTTGGACCACCGTCATGCGGGCCTCGTCCCGGGTGAGTCGGTTTAGCCTCTGCAACACAGCCCCGATGTCGCCTGAACCGAACAGCTTCTCTGCAAAACTCTCTGTAGTGCGCTGAGAAATGGCGAATTCGCAGACGAAACCGCACTTACTGAGCTCTCCTTGCTCTACCTGCTTCGTCGCTATGGAAAGTACGGAGAGTACTTCAACCATGATTTTCAAGATCACACCCGCTGTCGAAGCTGTGTTGGGTATCTCGGAAAGAATCTGGACGGGTTTGAGGAAACTTTCGAGGGGTTCAAAGAGGCCAACGAGAGCGTCGTATCCAGAAGTGATGGCACTAGTAAACTAAATACCCAGCTATCGCAAGATAAAGCCGGAAAAAGCAAAAATGCGCACCGTGAGGAGGACATGGAGCCCAACGAAGATCATCTTTGCGGGTGGAAACGATGCCTTGGAGCATAGATGATAAATGATACGCCCGCAGAAAACAAAGGTCTCTCAGTGACGCACCAGACTAACTGCCTCGCCAAGAGCGTCACTGAGTATATACAGTGTATTTACCATGAAGCGGAGGCAGTCCGTTAACTTTTCTCCCCGATAGTCTTTGAGTCCTTTCGCCTTGGCCTCAAGAAGCCGAAACACTTCATCAGAAGAGTCGATGACTTGGAGCTCGGTGGCGAATGGATGTTCGGCAATGTCTATCCCGGTCTCCTTGGAATAGGCATCCAATGCATCTGCGATTAATCGAAAGTGGGCGGAAGACATTCTCTCTGAGAATACGAGTTCAATGGACAATGTTTGAAGAGGACGACAGAGAGGTGGCGGCGTGTGGAACGAGGGCTCGGCCTTGGGCTCAGCCACGAGTCATCTGATGAAGCTCGATGAAGTCTCACGACTCCCAGGCGCGGGGGCGCTTGATGTCGTAAAGCATCAAGGGATGTTGCACCGAATATACAGCTGGAGACCCTTGATGGAATGCATGTGTACAAACAGATCAGGATGCATCAGATGTAGATGGACCCCCACGTCGGCAAGTCTTACATGGGTAAGAAGTGCGGAGACTATAGAATATCTGAGACCATGCGGTTCAACTTGAAGTTCACCCTTGCCTTCGATTTATGGAAGCTTTAGGGTGTTGGCCCACTCGGGGGTTAGTTACGGTACCAAGGACTTTACTGTATCCGAAGTGAAAGACTGCCATGATATAAAGTCAGCGAGAGTCATCAGCCGACCAAGTCAGCACTCGTGTCACCAGCAACAGGGAATCGTACAATAAAATAATTGTAATGGAATAAGGCCCAAGCATCTCCTTGAGCATCTCAGTGGTTGACTACGTTGACTACCTCCTGCTACGACGAACGGGCATTTTTCTCCAATGTGGGGATTGCAAAAATTCGGATACGGGGAGTCGAACCCCGGGCTGCCGCGTGAGAGGCGGCAATGTTAACCGTTACACCATATCCGATGTGTGTAGTTCGGAAATATATAATTATATTGTCTGATTACATTACAATTTCGCATGCATTGACTGTGTACCGCCGAACGAATGCGCGAATTCGAAGTCATAACCCGAACCCTTGATCCCACACCGTAAATCTTGCTGAACTGTCATGATTCCATACGGGACTGAACAAGTCCGGGTCTTTGTTCGCGTTCTAAACCTCGTATTAACGGAGAACGTAGGTTGCAGAAGGACTGAAGAGAAGGCGACGCGAGCTGGAAACAAGATATTCGGACCCAACAACGAAGAACAGGAGTCGGAGTCGGTGCCAATCTGTTCAACAGGTGAGATGTCCGTAATCTGGCAGGGCAGTCAAAATTACGCAGCCCCGAGGCCACCGCACAGGATTGCCGTTATGAAAGCGCTCATGGAGCGGACATACCGCAGCGCCGTGATGACCCCGGACGAGCTGTGCGGGGTGATAATGACGGTGTTGAGAGTTACAGATGTGTATGATACGTAGAACGAGTTTGATGTGAGACAATTGTGATGGGACAGGGTAGAAACGAAACGACTCATATTCTTTGTCACCCGTATCCCTCATTGCCCCCCTTCCTCCCCCCTTCCTCTTCCTTATCTCTACCTCTATCTCTTCGACTTCTGAACCCTTTTCCGTCTCTCCTTTCCATCTCTTTCGGTTTGGGCAAACATGTCTTCACCATATCCGGCATATGGACAACAGCCTGGCGCGAATGACCCCTACCTGTACCCTCCCAACGGCTCCTCAGCTCCGTATTCCTTCGACGACTCGTCCTCAACCGTACATGGCAAGTACGAGTTCGCCTCAAACCGTGTTTCGCGCACCCCCAGTCCTACGCCTAGCGAGGCCGCCGAGCTCGCTCGCACCGGTCTGTTCGATTGGAAGTCCATGACCTCCTGGCGTTTTTGGTTCCGTCGAGAGTGGCTATGTACGTCGAGAAATCTTCCTTCGGTCCCTCTGTCGTCCTTAGCTGACATTCCTTCCTCAGGGTACTATGTGATTGCCATCATCCTCACTGCGATAACCCTTTTCATCACTGTATTCCATCATCAAATTGTCGACAAGCTCACTCCCATGGCGCAGAAGGTTAAAAAGTAAGCCTTTGTTCGGTGGTTTTTTTTTCTCTCGCCAGTCGTGCTCTAGACGACGAGACGCAAGACTCCTGGCGGCTGCCAAGCGAGGTTACCGAGTATCCCCCGTTCCCAACAGTCCTTCTTTCGTCTGCCGTTGCTTCGGTTCTACGCCTCTTTACTGATCGAATCCTCTTCGCCAGCCTTCCCGGTGGGTGGTCGATTCCGATAGCCATACTCTTCGTCCTATCGTTCCCTCCGGTGTGTGCCACCCTTCGACTGCCTGTTCGGGTCGCGCTCCTCCCCGCTGACGATTATACCCGGTAGCTCTTCGGCCACGAGATCATCGCGATTCTGTGTGGCGTCGTCTGGGGTCTTTGGATAGGTTTTGCGATCGTTGCGGCTGGCACGTTCCTTGGCGAGTTGGGCAATTTTTAGTACGTAAAATCCTCATCGTCTTCGTCCGCGGGCTGACATCTCGCGCGGGCATCATAAAGCGCCTTCAAATACTGTTGTCGTGCTCGTGGTGAAAAGCTCGAAAAGACAAACATGCAATACGGGTGTCTTGCGCGAGTCGTTCGCGAGGGTGGCTTCAGGATCGCCCTCGTCGCTCGTTTCAGCGCCATTCCCGGTCACTGTATGTCCCCTTGATCTCGCGTTCTCCTTGGGAGACTGGACGGCTGACGTCTCGTTGGCAAGTTACCACTGCCGTATTCGCTACGTGCGGTATGAGCGTGTGGACCTTTGCTTTAGCCGCATTTTTGTCGTTGCCAAAGCAACTTGCTACTGTATACATCGGCGTCATCATCGAAGGGTCCGGAACGAGTACGTTTCGTGCTCCTTAACTCTAATTTCCATCGCTTACGTCCCGCAGAGGAAACGGTTCCCCAACGCATAGCGAGCTACTCGGTGATCACAGTCACCACGATTGTCACCATCATTGCTGCATGGTACATCTACCGCGAGCTGAATCGCGTCAAGCCTGCAGTGATATATGAGCGTCGTAAAGCCCGGTTCGTCCCTCCGTGCTGTCGTTTGTACGCCTTCATACTTAGAATGGTACGCTTTTCAGGCAAGCAAAGATGGAGCTCGGCCCATCCTACTATAACAACAATGAATCGAGCGTATCCGCGTTTAACCCGAACCCATCTGATTCAGACATCCCGCTACAGCCATACGACCCAGAGAGGGATGCGTATGGAGGGCCCAGCAATCAACACCAACAATGGGACGAGATGGGCCGCGCCATCGGGTATTCCCCTGATCCTCGTCTGCATGCGCCGCGTCCGCGCCCCCCATCGTTCAGCCCGTCAGCGTTATACGCCTCGCCTGCCGCTGCAGCTGCTGCGACGACGTCGCAGGACCCAGAGGACGAATGGACCAACGCGCGCACGCCCAAGACGGCGCGTCCACCAGACCCCGCACCTGCCCCGGGAACTTACACGCCCGGCGCGTCGTCCCCCGAACCCGTATCGTCCTTCCCGTCACCACCCCAGTCGCCACGCTCGGCTAGGCGCCGTACCCGGTCGCCGGGGCTGAGCACGGAGGCGCAGTATGTGACGTACCACCCGGAGCACTTTACAGAGAACCCGGTGGCAGCAGCAGCAGCAACAGCGCAGCGTCAGGACCCATACTCGTCGGGGCCAACGCCACCGCGCGCGTTCTCCCCGCCTCCGAGTTATCGGTGAACGAGCACCGGAGTTTTAGACGCTCGGAACACATCGTTTTGTACGGCGAGCGTGAGCTTTCTTTTTTTATTGTGACGACGACTATCGGTATACCAATATATGTAGTATCGACGAGGTGAAGTATATCTACAGTAATGATGGTATTGTACACTTTGCATCACGGACGTCTCTCTTCCCCCCCTTCTTCCACCTGCCCCCCTTGTTTATTATTTTATTGGCTGTTTTTGTCTACGCATCGTTTCCCTTGTTGCACAACAGGACGATATGACCGTGCATGCGATTCAACCTTTTCCTTGACCAGAAGTCTGACACAGGCAACCGCAGCGGTTTGATAGTGACGTTGACGATCACATGCAAGTGCCGGGTGCCAGGTGCTTGTCTCGAACCGACATTACAGCATCCTGTTCAGCCTTGTCTGCGCATGCTGTACTTGCAGGTCACTGCAGAGGTCGGCATTTATGAACAACGAGCACGCACAACCCGTCGCTCACGGGACGCACCCGAAATCACCGTCGATCACGAGAAACGCCTGCCTCCTGATCGACGAGCCCAGCGCCAGCGTTCATGCCGTATGGTAGCCACCCTGCCTCCCCCTGACTGCGCACCCCCTTACGCCCATTCGAGCACGAGTTAGCCCCTCGCCGAGTTGGTCCGTCCGTCCTGCCGCGCGGTAGGTCTGTCTAGGCCGTCGGAGCTTGCGGGGGCTGTGGAGAATCGTGCTGAGGTCTGGGGCGGAATTTTTTAACGAACTGGGCAGTGCTGTTCGGTGATCTCGGTCCCCTCACATTTTGCGTGTTCGGCGCTGCTGATGCGCTGATGGAGCTGGACCTGGCGAATAAGGTACAGTGGCATCGGCATCGGCATCGCTGGCTGCGACCTAAATGGTGAAAAGGTGTGTCACGGCGCCATTGCGAAAGTGTCGTCCTCGTCCGATGCAGCGCGGGGAGGTTTTTTCCGTGGTCCTTGCCGCGTCCCAGAGCCGCTCTCCGGAGCGGAGTCCTCTCATGGAGTGGACTGCACGACGGAACGGCTTGCGGAATTGTACGGTGCGGTGCGCGTCGTGCCCGTGTTTTGCGAGGAGTGGTTGCCGTGGCTGCGACTGATGCGGCTCACGGGGCGGCCGCATGCTCGTTGTTGGCTTCGTGGGTGGTGCGAGCGTGCAGGAACGTGGTGCCAGCCGGCGCGTGTGCGCGCGTGTCCATGCGCGCAACGCACGCACTTGGGTGTGAGGACGACGATCACTATGTATTTCGCATTTCTTTCTCCCCCATTCGTTTCGGGCTTCTGAGCCTCCAAAGTCCGCATCAGCGTTTTTAGGCTAAACACAGGAGAATTGTTGTCTAATACACCACTTTTCCAACAAAACCGAACAAAAGTGAAGACTGGGCAATGCGGCTGCAATACGGGGTGTCTTCTCATCTCCGTTATCCTCGACTTTCACTCTTTCTATCTTCTGGGAACAGCCAATCGGCATATGAGCCGTCATTGGGTACACCATCCTAGGGTACTTCTTCGAGTAGGGCCAAACCCCTGCGCTTGGCCAGAAAGCTTGCAAACATTCCCTTGCGAGACGACTCGATACGTCGAGAGGGAGCTCATTGTTGCCATCCCGTACATCGATATCTGCTCCGGACTCCAGCAACGGCTCCACAACATCCAGGTGTCCCCCTCTTGCCGCCGCATGTCCGCTCCTCGCCATCTCTCGAGTCCATGTCTGACCCATACTCGATAAGGAAACGCGCGAACTCGAGCCATCCGTTACCGGATGCGTGATGTAATGGTGTTTCTCCATTGTTTACTGACCTTGAGATGTCCACCAGCCGATGCGTCATGAAGTGGAGATGAGAGATCAGCATCCTCGACCTTTCGGCACTCAATGAGGAAACGCGCGACCTCGAGCTTTCTGTTAGCCGATGCGTGATGTACAGTAATGGTTCTTGACTAGCAACTTCGCGACCTCGAGGTGTCCATTGGCTGATGCGTCATGAAGTGGAGACGAAAGATCAGCATCATCCTCTACATTTACATCCGCCCTACGCACAATGAGGGAGCCAGCAACGTCGAGCATCCCGTCGCCCGATGCGAGGTGGAGGAGAGTCTTCTTGTTGACGTGTACGCGCAATTGGTGGAGGACACCATGCTGTTCTGCGTAGTATAACGGGGTCTGGCCGTCCCTATCTTTAAACATGATGAGATCTGCGCGATGCGCGACTTCGAGTTTTCGATGGCGCATCGCTAGGTGCAGTGGCATTACTCTGGAACCACTCACCCCATTTACTGTAAGCGTGAACCGTATACGGTACAGAGAGAAAACGTGTTGTAAAAGTGCCACAAAGGGCCATGTACGCCAACGCGCTCTTTAAGGGATTCGAAAAAAAAAAACAAAAAAAAAAACAAAAGTGTGAACCGTGTCGGATTAGCAGCTGAACAATCCCGAGGTGACCAGCAGAAGATGCCAGATGCAATGGAATCTAATAATCTTCATCCAGCACAGTTAACAAGTAAGCACTAACTTCAGGGTTTATCAGGAGTCAGGAGCCTTTGTTCATACCAAAGGCAGCTGAGCTACCATGTCGTGATGCCGGCTTCTCCCGCCGCATCTATGAAAATAAATTCTTTTGGCTGACGCCGCGCGACAGGAACTAGAGAGTTGAACGGGGCTCTCAGGAGAGGATATCTCAGGCCTCGGGTTCGTTGTAGAAGCTTCAGATACCAACGTAGGTCGGACCTCGCCTATCCCCCCATCAAAATCGACTCGAAAAGCAACCCGCGGCCTTACTCCTCTACCTCTGCGGCTCCTGAGTTGGCGTTCATTTCCCATGATATAGAAATGCCTCATAAAAGCTCACCGTCCGTAGATCTCTCTGGACTTCCTGACCCCGGCATTCTTCTTAGCCTTGGGAACGCATTGTATCATTGGACCCTCTCTGTGGCGGTGGCCGCCACTGCCATTCACCTGCCAGCTGTTTTCCCGAATCCCACCCTTGTTCCAGACATAAAATTGGTCAAACTTTACCCTCGCCCAATCCCGTCCCAATCAATGGAGTGTTCTATTCGTCTCGGCATAACCTAATGCAACCCGCGGTAATACAGTGCTCACATCTACCTCTGACCCTCGAGTTTAGTTCCCACCATCCCAGTCCTTACTCTGAACCTCGGGCCTTCTCCTCAACCTCACGAACTTATTTTGCAGTAGACGACATATCTGACTCCCTGTAATCATGCACCATTATTGTATCTCTGTCCTCTTTGTCATTGTCCTTGTTCTTCCTGGTAGCCTTGCGAAGCCCCCCTCACCACCTTGGGACGACATGCACATCAAGCACTCCTGGAACGCCGTCCCGAAGAACTGGGAGACCCTGGGCCGCCCGCCTTCTGGCACTACAATCGACCTTTACATCGCTCTCAGGCCTCAGCGTGAGAACGCCGTGGTCGACGCGCTCTACCAGGTCAGTGAACCCGGGCATCCAAGGTACGTCCACCACCACTCCTCCGCTCACGCATGTTTTCACGAGTGCCACTGCTCCGATGTAGATATCGTGCATATCTGACTAAGGAACAGGTAACTGACCTCGTCGTACCGCATCCAGAGACGCTCGAGCTCGTGAACTCCTGGCTCGAACACCACGGCATATCCTCCTCGTCCATTTCTATGACGCACGGCGGCAATACGCTGATGCTCAAAGCCATGTCCGTGACCCAGGCCAACACTCTCCTCGGCGCATCGTACCAGCTCTACAGACACGTAGAGAGGGGCGAGACCATTGTCCGCACTGTCGGTTATTCGCTTCCCGTGGCGCTGCACTGGCACGTGTTGACTGTAGCGCCTACGACGTCCTTTGTCTCCCTGCGCACGCAATGGCAGGCACCGCGGAATCGCTCTGACAGGGCAGCAGTGAAGTCGACATCGGGAGGGCCTGCGGCGATGCTATCGAGCCGCGCAAATGTCAATCCCGTCACGCCGTCGTTCCTGCGCTGGCTGTACGACACGGAAGCTTATACACCCAATACTCGGGGCGAGAATGTGCTCGGGATCGCAGGATTCCTAGGGCATTATCCAAGCCAGGCGGACCTGGAGGCGTTCATGCGCAAATACCGCTCCGATGCAGAGGATGCGACGTTCAATGTCGTAGAGGTCAATGGCGGGGGGTACGACCCGACCCACCCACACGAAGAGGCAAACATGGGCATCCAATACGCTGAGGCCATGGCGTATCCAACCCCTCACATCTTCTACAGCACCGGCGAAGGGCCGTCGGGCATGGGCGGCGATCTTGTGTCCTGGCTGGAATACATCCTCGACCAGGAGAACATCCCTCAGACCATCAGCATATCGTACAGCATTGAAGAGCGTTTCCTCCCGAGGGAATATGCAATTTATGTGTGCGATCAGATCGCGAAGCTCGGTGTACGTGGCGTCAGCGTCCTCCAGTCGAGTGGTAACGACGGCATCGGCCTAGGGACCTGCCTGAGAGACGACGGCACTGTCCGGTTCATGCCCACATTTCCCGGAACCTGTACGTGCGGTGAATTTTCTCGGATTGGACGTAGTACACGAGTGCGGGTCCAGGACGCTCACCGCTTCGGCACGCTTTTGCAGGTCCCTATATTACCGTCGTCGGCGGAACGACGGACTATGAGCCGGAGGTCGCAGCGGAATTCTCCGGCGGCGGCTTCTCGGACTACTTTAAGCGCCCGACGTATCAGGAGGAGGCCGCGTCCACATTCCTCCAGGACCTCGGGAACCGGTATCAAGGCCTTTACAAGTGTGTTCGCTTCTGTGACCTGATCTAACCCATTCGTAATTTGTACTTGGTACAGCGCTTCTGGCCGCGGCATCCCCGACGTCGCCGCGCAGGCCGACAGATTCCGGATCTTTTTAAACGGCAATGAGCAAGAGGCGAGCGGTACAAGTGTAGCGACGCCCGTGCGTCTGTCTCTCCTCCATCCTCCTATTTGGGTCGTCCGTCTTTGACCTGACTGCTAATTCACAGGTTGTGGCGGGCATAATCTCGCTGCTTAATGACTGGCTGATTTTGACAGGTCAGGGCCCTCTCGGCTTCCTCAACCCCTGGCTGTACGGAAGGGGCTCCCGGGGTCTCACCGATATCACAGAGGGCTCGAATCCAGGCTGCAACATGGATGGATTCTCCGCCATCGTTGGATGGGACCCTGTGCGTTCCACCAGACTGGATACTACTTCACTTTCGACGTTGGATGACCCTGGGCTATGCAGGTCACGGGTCTCGGGACACCTCACTTCCGCAGAATGCTGGAGCAGCTATTTTGAGATGATAGAGCTTACGTTTCCAATCCCAACCAACCAATTTATCGAGGAGATAGCACCATACATGTGCATGAAGAGCCACTCACTTGCCAACGCAGATAACAAGATCGAAACAGATAACCGGAGATGCTCAATTGTAGTATGGCTGTTGGAATTGAGCAGGGAAATCCAGACTGGTACGTGGGATCTTGTAGTAGGTAACTTACCACTTGTCCAACAAATGAGGATAAAACCGAACCAAAGTAAAGATTGAGCGATACTCAAACGTCCGGGTGTCGATGCCGCAACATGTGGTGTCTTCTCATATCCGGTATCAGAGGTATGCGTTTTTGTTTTTTTTGAATCAATTTATATCCCCGGTGACATGTAACTAGTACAAAGGGGGTCAAAGTCATGTCCATATCGGGGGTATCATCATCACTTCCACTCTTTCTATCTTTTGGCAACAGCCAATCGGCATATGGGCCGTCGTTGGGTAGTACTCCATCCTAGGGTACTTCTTCGAGTGGAGCCAAACCCATGCGCTTGGCCAGAAAGCTTGCGACATTCCCATTGCGAGACGACACGTCGAGGGGAAGCTCGTTGTTGCCATCCCGCACATTGATATCCGCTCCGGATTCCAGTAACAGCTCCACAACATCTAGGTGTCCCCCTCTTGCCGCCGCATGTAATGACGTCTGCCCCTCGTTATCTCTCGAGCCCACATCTGACCCACACTTGATAAGGAAACGCGCGACCTCGAGCTTTCCGTGAGCCGATGCGCTGTGTAATGGTGTTCTGCGAAGGCTGTTTTCCTTATTGATGTCTGCGCCACGCTCAACTAGCAACTCCGCGACCTTGAGATGTCCACCGACCGATACGTTATGAAGTGGAGATGAAAGATCAGCATCCTCGACATTTACAACCGCTCCACGCTCAATCAGGAAACGCGCGACCTCGAGCTTTCCGTTGGCTGATGCGTGATGTAATGGCGTTCTTTGAGAGCGGTTTTGCTTGTTGACGTGTGCGCCGTGCTCGACTAGCAGCTTTGCGATTTCAAGGTGTCCATGAGCTGATGCGCCATGAAGTGGAGACGAAAGGTCGGCATCCTCGACATTTACATCCGCTCCACGCTCAATGAGGAAACCTGCAGCGTCGAGCTTCCCGTCGCCCGATGCGAGGTGCAAGGGAGTCTTCCCGTTTGCACACTGCACATTGACTTCTACGCCGCCATTAACGAATATTTTCATGAGGTCGAGGACTCCTTGTCGTGATGCATGGTGCAGCAGAGTTTGGTTGTCCCTATCATTGAAGATGAGACTTGCGCCCCGCTCGATTAAGAAGCGCGCGACTTCGAGTTTTCGATGGCGCATCGCCAGGTGTAGTGGCCTTTCTCCGAATCGGCTCATCTTTTCCAGTTGTGAACCATGTTGGACTAGCAACCGAACAATGTCGAGGTGTCCGGCACATGATGCCAGTTGCAACGGGGTCTGGTAGTCTTCGTTCCGCACATCTGGGTCAGTACAGTTTACAAGTGAATACTTGACGATATCGAGATGCCCGTGCTTTGACGCTAGGCATAACGATGTCGACAACTTCTGGTAGCGGGATGATCCATCCTGGCCTTGGTCAGGACCATTCTCGATTAAAATGCGCACAACCTCCGCGTATCCGGATATTGTTGCTATTCTCAGTGCAGGTTGTGGCAAAGGTCGTTGTTTGTCAAGGGAGAGATCGAGTGCGCCATGGTCGAGCAACAATTTCACGACGCGCGGATGCCCGCCCCTTGATGCCACTTCCAATAAAGATCCAGTACCGTGATCACGGGTATTTACGGTTGCTCCATGCTCTAGTAATAGTCGGCATACCTCCAGGTGACCGGTTAACGCCGAAAAATACAACGGAGTGGCGACCGGGATGTCGCCGTCTGTTTCCATGTGCGTCAACGCGTTAGCGTCTGCATGATGCTCGAGTAATAATTTCACAGCGTCAAGATCACCGCCTAATGATGCGCTGTGCAATGGAGTGAACCCGTTCACACCCGGGGCATTGATATCCGCGCCATGCCGAAGTAATACACGACCGACGTCAAACTCTCGGTTGATGAGTGCAGCATACAAAGGAGTCATGTAGTGACCGCCGCACGCATTGACTTCCTTCGGGCGGGTGACCGCAAGGTGTTCTACAACGCGGAGGAGACCACTGAGTGAAGCGTAGTACAGTGGGGATGCCTTTGGCTGATTCAAGGACGTCGTTCCCATTTGTCCTTCTGAAGGAAGATCAATGTCGTATATCCGGACCCATGTCGCAAAGTGTGGTGAGTTCTGGTCAAAGAGACGCTCCATGAGTCCCTGAATACTGGACGACACGCCCTCGAATTTGGCATGGTCGATCCAGTGCCGAGCTGCGTAGATAGCAAAAGGATGACTTCTCACTGCACTGTTGTCGAGTTGGCCATCAAGGCCAAGTAAGACGCGGAGTGAAACCCGCGCAAGAATGGTGTGGGCAGAATGTAGGATAATATGATAGGGAGAGAGATGCTGCGTCGCATTGGCAAGGCGATCGGACGATAGGTACTCCCTGACCGAGAAATGCGTAAATTGAACAACCGGCGAACCATCATCGAACTTGACGACAGCGACTAGGCTTGAACAGGCCGACAATAAAGATTGCTGAGCATCCTCAGAATGCCAATCTATGTAGTCATCTGAATCAGGTCCGGTATCAAATAGAACGGCAAGGGCCCCTGCGACCTCTGAGAGACGAAGTGGGCGGATTGAGACGCAGAGGCACTGGAAAAGGCAGCGGACGTGTTCTCGGCTGTCCTCGTGGATGCCTAGCAAGACTCGCTCATATGTTTCATCCAAAGTCCGAGGCAATTCATTCAGAGCGCGCGCAATCTTTCCTGGATTGCGGAGACGCAACGCTCCCAGTTGGCAAAAAACCCATTGGAACCTAGGATCGGATGAAAAATAGTTGAGATCCAGGAGGAATGAATTGCTCACATTCCGTCGGCCCTCTCAGAGATCGTATCGATAACCAATTTCTTATTCTCCGCACTCCATTTTCGCATCTTGCTATCCGAATGGACAACAGAGGTGACATAATGGATGATATCTTGCTTTTGCCTGTCTTCGTCATGAAGAGAAACAGTGTGAGGTGCCAAGGGCTCAAGAGCTTCGAGGATATCGGCTTCGGGGCGACTGGTCACGCAGATGCGAAGATTCGGAAGATGTAATCCGACAAGGTCACCTATGAGTTCAAGGACCCGATCGCGTGGAGATACTACACCAGAGGTGCTGGGACACTCGTCAAGAGCATCTATGATGAGATAAATCGCCGGCTGCACAGGGCGCCCCAGTATGTCTTTCAGGCATTTGATAAGCGCTTTGTTTTCGGGCGACCGTGATCCATTATCGTAGGTGGAATAAAGGCAGGAAAGGACTTGATAGCAAGCATCTGATTTGGCGCAGAGCTGCACGAGAATGGATGACAGTAAACCACGGACATCCCGCTTTGTCGCATTTCTGAAGTCGAAGTAGTAATAGGCTGTCAGGCCCAATCCTGCGTCACGTAGGGCCATGGACTCTTCGACGATGGTGGAGCTGGTCGACAAGTATCAATACGGATAGAGCTGGACCAAGTAAACGGATGTGGCGCGCACCACAGAATGCTCTTCCCCGATCCCGCTATTGTGAGGGGCTCCGTCAGTCTCCGAAGAAAGATGTTGGAGTCGCGTACGTTTGCCACGAATCCACAGAAGACAACCCTTCGCATTCCACTCTTTGAAGTTGCTGCCTCGGGTAAACCACACCGCAGACCCATCGCGAATATCGCCGCGCGCGATTACGTGATTTTCCGACGGGTCTGGGGGGGAAAGCCAACTTCTAGATTGCTCATGTAAACGGTCACCTATGAGACAAGTTTACACTTCGGAACTAGGCATAGTGGATGAGACAACACACGGTTCATTTTGTTTATTTCGTTTAAGGTGTCCTGCATGGTAACTAACATTTGGGCCGTGAGCACGGAAAATGATTCACAGGCAGTATTGGAACATACCAAGAGTCTCTCGGATCGCAGCGACTGACGCCTCGCCGCCTACACAGTCACAGGCAATGGTTTGATCAGATGTTCGGAATCGACTAAGGGGCTTCACCTACCGTCCATAACCACTTTCATATTGTTCATGAGACCGTGGACAACCTCCAAGATGTGCGCATCCGTCATGTGGGCCTCGTCCTTGGTGAGTCGGTCCAATCTACGCAGAATATTTTCGATCTCGCTGTCCCCCAACAATTTCTTTGCGAATTTTTCTGCAATAAGCTCAGGAACAATAACCTATAGACACAGTAAAGAAGCGCGTACTGAGTCGTCCCTGTTTGATTTGCTCCTTCGCCTGGATAAGGATGAAAAGTAATTCAATCATTATCTTCCCGGTTATATCCTTCATCAAAGGGCTCAAGTCGTCGATCATGGTATAAATTTTGAGGCGTTTGAGGAAGCTTCCGATGCATTCAAAGAGTTCAAGAAGAGCATCATAGCTCGCGCTGACACCTTTAGCCGCCTGATGTGTTCGGATATCAGAGGGACATGGTTGGCTTATAGAAAACAAAGAAAACCACGCACGGTGAAGAGGACATTGATGCCGACGAAGACCAGCTTTGCAGGTTGGAATGGGACCTGGTGGAGAAAGGGTAATAATAATAAACTTGACGATCGCTCGCGGCTCACCAGACTAGTTGCCTCGCCAAGAATTCCAGAGAAGATGTGAACGAATTGTACAACCGGGTTGAGGCAATCGATGAACTTCCGATTTTTGTCTCGATACTCCTTGAACTCATCCTTCGTCTTCTCGAGTAACTCAAGAACATCATTGGGTGAGTCACAGCGCTTGACTTCTTCGGCGAACGGATTATCCTGCAGATCCGTCTTCATTTGTTCGGTATACTTCTCCAATGCATCGCGAATCGACTGGAAGTTCGGGGAAGACATCGTTTAGTCGAGTTCAGTGAGGATGGTTGCTCGTTGAGCGTTGAAAGCGGACATGACGTGTTTGGTGGGTTGGTCAGACACCTTCTTGGAAGGCTCAATTACTCAAATATAGTACAATGATCGTCATAATTAGAACGGTAGACGCGGGTCGCGCGCTTGCTTGTGACAGCGCATGCAGTCACCAAGGACTAAGTAGAATGCCCGACCGACGAAGCACAAGTGGAGACGAAGAAATAAATGTCACAAAATTCGGGAATGGGATTACAATGGCTTATAATGATCTAATGTCATAAAATCCACGCTTGCTTATATTCACTTAATTATAGGTTTTGGGTAGTTATAACACTATAAGACCCTTACAATAATATCATTGATTATAAGGTGCTACGGAATTTTGCGGCAAAGTAGAAACACCAACACCAAATGAATGCCACCGCAAATGCAGCAAGTAGTGTATGCACCATCATACTGACTTCCACCTCGATTGATTTCAAGTTCGTCCTGGCACACCACGTGATCCGATTTGCCCATGTAAACTGCTGCAAGGGAGCGGGGAGATAGGAGATATTCTATTGGGCAGTACTGTGTATGTATACAGCGCAGGACGGAAGTTACAGGAGATATGGACGACATGTTGTTAAGTGCTAGATAGGGTAAGCCTTTCGTGTCGCAGCTACACGTCTTTCGCGGGCTGCATGGAATAACTTGAAGGCGCGTACTACTGAGCAGACTTGCAACGGATACGCTCAGGTCTGTTTGCCGTCTTCATTAGATGGAGCCTCAAAAAATCTTACGAGTAGCAAGCGCTAGGACGTACATCAATGTCCGAGCCAAAACAAAAATACTGTACAAGGACTCCAGCGCGAAGACCGATTCCGGGACACATCAATGCCGCTTCGGCCGCGGGCGCCGGCCGTTACCGGCGTCGTCCTCCCATCGCCGCTGGCGCCACGCGCGGTCGCGCTCACGATGCGCGTCCTCCACCTCGAGCCGATTGAACATGTCTGCATAGCCGCCGTGCACTGTGCTCGGCGTCGCAGTGGCGCTCTCTGCGCGCTCGCGCTGCTTGCGCCGCACAAGGGCCAGCGCGCGTTCTCGCTCGGCTGACTCACGTGCCAGGCGCCCCTCGCGCGAGGCGGACGACGCGGCCGGCTGCGGCTGCGGTGGCTGAGGCTGAGGCGGTTGTGGGTGGCGGCTGCGCGGTGGATGGTGTCGGGATGGTGGTGGTAGCGACGAAGGCGTCGTGCGGGAGGGCCGCATGAGATGCGAGGGGATCGAGGCGAGCGGGTCAGCTCGGACTTGGCGCGCCAGATCGCGCTGTCTGTGCAGACGGTAATGGGGGCACAGTTCAGGTGGCCACTCTCGCGATACAAAAAGTAGGGAGCCACACCTTCGCGCTGCGGCCGTTTTGTCGTTGTCGTTGTCTTTGGGGGTGGATGACGACGAGTACCATGGATTGAGGTCCTGCTTGGTCGGGGCGAGCGCGACGCCACGGTCCGCGTCGGTCACTGCGGGTTTGGATTTCGAGGCCCGCGCTGCGAGCGCCGCGGTGTGCTCCTCGAGGTCGGCGAAGAGATTGATATGGCCATTAGACAAGGGGATTGAAGACCCTGACCCTGATGCGACGGGCGGCGCAGGGCCCTCGGGATCACCATCGCCTGGCGGTGGGGAGTGTGGAGGGGTAATGCCAGCGCGTGAACGTAGCGCATCCAGACGAGATTCGGCGTCCTGCAGAGAGTTATGATCATCGCAGGTATGAGTAGACGTAGACGTACGGCTACGAGTGCGCGATCAGTGTCCTCTGTCTGCTTGCGTTTTGCGGCTTCTTCATCACGACGGACCCGCTCGATGTTGTCGAGTCGATACGGGTGATATGATTTGTGGTGAGCGATGTTAAGTTTGCCCATCGTTAGTGAGACGAGGAAGGAGGTGACAAAGGTCTCGGAAGGGTGTGTGGTTCCGGGGTCCTGCCACATCAGCCTGAAGCGTATTCCACGTAACCTGCACAGCTCAACGTCGTAATATTTCTTTCTAAAACGCCCTGTCGCTCTTCCCTTTCTAGTCGGTCGCAGGCATGGACCCGCATGAGGAGCTCTCGCTCCTGGACAAAATCGACGCTGTTGCACCTGCAACACTCAAGAGTTTCGATGCTTTCCCCAAACTCCCATCGACATATCGTACCCGCTCGGGCGAGCGCGGTTTCTACACCCTCTTTATTGCCTTCATTGCTCTTCTTCTCGTCGCGAATGATATTGGCGAGTTCGTATGGGGCTGGCCAGATTACGAGTTTGGCGTGGATCACACCCCCGCGAGTTATTTGGACGTCAATGTCGACTTAATCGTCAATATGCCCTGCAGATGTGTGTATGATGCCTCCCTGCTCGACCTCAGGATGCTGACTGTATTCCTAGACTTGACGGTCGACCTGCGTGACGTTGTTGGTGACAGATTATACCTTAGCAAGGGATTCCACCGGGACGGCGTATGTAGCATTTACTTCGTTGACACTCCAATTTACTTCTTGATTCCTGTACAGACCCTGTTTGACATTGGACAGGCCACCACACTCAAGTGAGTCGCTACGGAAATTCGGTTGGACCGGTCTCATATATTCTAATTAGAGAACACGCCGAGGCCCTCACCGCACGGCAAGCAATTGCCGAGTCCCGCAAGTCGCGCGGTTTTTTTGCACTCTTCCGCCGCTCCCAAGATTTGTACAAACCTACCTACAATCATGTTCGAGACGGCAGTGCGTGCCGTATTTATGGCTCGCTTGCCGTCAAGAGAATTAGTGGTACGCCTCCACGTGATTCGAATGCGACCCCCATCAATGCGTCCTTGATCAGCAAACCTCCACATCACTACGCTCGGCCATGGCTATAGTAGTCCCCTCCATGTTGACCACAGCCGTATGTTTTCTTTTCCTCTTTTTTGAGCTCGTTTTCATAGGTCCCACAGTTATGAACCTGTCACACGTTATCACGGAATTTTCCTTCGGAAAGCATTTCCCAGAGATCACTCAACCTCTCGATAATTCATTTGAAATCACTCACGATGGTGCGGAACTCTCTTCCCGAGAGCCCAGCCGCTGATGTCCCTACAGAATTTGTCGCATATCAATATTACCTCCGTGTCGTCCCAACAACCTATGTTGCCCCACGCACTGCGCCTTTACATACAAATCAGTATAGTGTCACACACTATGAACGGAAGCTCACCCCCCATTCGGGCGTCCCGGGGATCTTCTTCAAGTTTGATATTGAACCTGTCCGTCTCACCCTCATCCAGCGCACTACCACACTCGCCCAATTCTTCATCCGGTGCGTCATCCTTCTTCCATTTATATCATCTCGCTGTCTCATATCTGTACCATAGTTGTGTCGGCGTTATCGGTGGCATATTCGTCTGCGCATCGTGGGGCCTCCGGGCAACAGACCGGGTGATATTGGCCGTCGCAGGGCCCGACGACACGGGTAGCATTGCACCGACGCCCGATTCCTCACGAGGCGGCCTACGGAGCAAATGGACTGGCGGGGCCCTCCGCGCGCGCCCGAGCAACGCATCGCTGCGACCAGGCGGCTGGGCGGAGGGCGGATCGCCCTACGGCTCGACCTACAGCGGGGTGTCGAGCTATGCTAGCTCTCCCGCGGGCTCGCCGATGCCGTACTCCCCCTACTCGCCTGCCACGGTGCCGCCTCCACTCTCTGGCCGCACGCCATCCGGCGGCTACCCCGGCACCCCGTCCGGACTTGGGCTCTCCCCCGGCCTGTTCGGGCCGGGCGCGCCAGGCGGTGCCAGCGGCGGTGGGTTGCGCACGCCGGCGACGGCGGCCACGCTGGGCTCGCCAGCGCCGGGACTTGGTACGCCGGGACTCGGTACACCTGCCTTTGGCCACTTCCCGCCCACGCCGCGCTCGCCGTTGAGTGGGTTTGCGGCTCCGCTTCCGCCGCCGACGCCGAGGGACACTGGGAAGAAGGACGACTAGGTCGGGGCGGAGGTCGTAGTTGAGCCATGTATGATGTTGTACTTGGAGCGAGTGCGGCGTTCTTGTCGTTTCCCACCCAAAAACACTAGATTTTTCGTCTTGTCGTGATGAAGCCATAGTATTTTTTTGGGAAGTGCTTTTATTTATTTTGAGTGCGGGCTCGAGCTTTATGGATCACCTTTCTTTTCGACGGCGATAATAGGCCTGGCATTGCCACTTGGCAACTGGCGAGAATCGGTGTTGGACAA
Organism: Lactarius hatsudake; assembly: GCA_024734325.1. Lineage (NCBI taxonomy): Eukaryota > Fungi > Basidiomycota > Agaricomycetes > Russulales > Russulaceae > Lactarius > Lactarius hatsudake. The sequence goes on along the minus strand of JANSJP010000076.1, from coordinate 234,731 downwards.
TGACCAACGTGCGCGACTCGGAGTTGCCAGGAAGATCGCCCGCGGTACCTCGGACTAGCAGTCTCACGACATACACAGACTACTGAAGTACTGAACCTTTCAGAGTATTCCTAGTGGAGTCCCCGGTGTCAGTGACTGCGACATTTGAGTCCTATCACAATCATGCACGACCGGCGCCTATCGAAGTTTGTGGCTGAGTCGGACCTCGGATTTGGTTCCCGCCTGGCGAACACTGTGATCGATTGCAACTAGCGGCCATTCTCACTGAGCTCGACTACTTCGGACCCTCTTTTCTTTTCTTAACAATGTCTTCCCCGAACCTTCAGTTGATTCGCGATGCGTTGGATAATTACGCCGAACAAATGAAGATAGATCTACAGGACAACCCGTTCGCCGAAGAGATAAACAGCTGTGACTCTCCCGGTGCCATTGTCCAGCTCCTCGAAAGGAATAGGGACGAGTTCAAGGAATATCGGGACAAGAATCGGAAGTTCATCGATTGCCTTAACCCGGTCGTGCAATTCGTTCATGCCTTCTCTGGAATTCTTGGTGAGGCAACTAGTCTGGTGAGCCGCAAGCGATCGTCACTTTTTTTGTTTAACTCTTTCTCCACCAGATTCCGTTCCAACCTGCAAAGTTGGTCTTCGTCGGCATCAATGTCCTCTTCACCGTGCGTGTTTTTTCTTCGCTTGTATCGACGTGCCACCCCTCTGATATCCGATCACATCAGGCGGCTGAAGGAGTCAGCGCGAGCTATGATGCTCTCCTTGAACTCTTTGAGTGCATAGGAAACTTCCTCAAACGCCTCGAAATTTATACCCAGATCACTTTGAGCTCTTCGATGACGGAGATAATCGTGAAGATAATGATCGAATTACTTTCTATCCTTTCGCAGGCGAAGAAACAAATCAAGCAAGGGCGATTCAGTAAGCGCTTCCTTACCACGTATGTTGGTTCTTGTTCTTTAAATCAATACAGAGAAATTCGCAAAGAAGTTGCTTGGGGACAGCGAGATCGAAAGCATACTGCGTAGATTGGATCGGCTCACGCAAGACGAGGCTCGCATGACGGATGCGCACATCTTGGAGGTTGTCCATAGTCTTATGAACAATATGAAAGTGGTTATGGATGGTGAGTGGGACCCCTTGGTTGATTCAGAACATATGATCAGACCGTCATCTGTGTAGGTGGTGAGGCATCAACCAGTGAGATTCGAAAGACTCTCGGTATGTCCAGACTATTCGGGGGTAGTACCGTATCCCACGCTCATGAATGTGTCCCAGTCATCATGCAGGATATAATAAACGAAATCAACAAAATGAGACGTGAGTTTTCTCATCTACCTTGCATGGCTCCAAAGGGTGAACTCGTCTTACAGGTGATCGTTTGCACGAGAACTCTAGAAGTTGGCTTTCTCCCCCAGACCCGTCGGAAAATCAAGTGATTGCACGCAGAGATATTCGTGATGGATCGGCGGTGTGGTTTACCCGAGGCAACATCTTCAAGGAGTGGAATGCGAAGGGTTGTCTTCTGTGGATTCTTGGTAATCGTACGCGAGCCCAAAATCTTCCTTTCGTTCCTGGCAGCTGACAGCAGCCCATTGCCGTAGCGGGATCGGGAAAGAGCATTTTGTGGTAGGCGCCTCATCCGTTTACCTCATCCAGCTCTATTCATATTGGCAACAGTTCCACCATCATCGAAGAGTCAATGGCCCTACGTGACGCGGGATTGGGCTTGACAGCTTATTACTACTTTGACTTCAGAAATACGACAAAGCAGGACGTCCGTGGTTTATTATCATCCCTTCTCGTGCAGCTCTGCGCCAAATCAGACTCTTGCTACCACATCCTCTCTTACCTTTTTTTCAGCTACGACAATGGATCACGGTTGCCAGATGATAAAGCGCTTGTCCAATGCCTGAAGGACATGCTACAGCTCCCTAAGCAGCCGGCGATTTATCTCGTCATAGATGCTCTCGACGAGTGCCCCAACACCTCTGGAGTAGTGTCTCCACGCGAGCGGGTCCTCGAGCTCATAAAGAACCTTGTCAATTTACCCGTTTCCAATCTTCGCGTCTGTGTGACCAGTCGCCCCGAAGCCGATATCCTGGACGCTCTTGCACCTTTGGCATCTCATACTGTTTCTCTTCATGACGAAGATGGTCAAAAGCAGGAAATGATTGAGTATGTCACCTCTGTTGTCCAGTCGCGAAAATGGAGTGCAGAAGATAAGAAACTGGTTGTCGATACGATCTCTGAGAGGGCCGACGGCATGTAAGTAATCGTCATTACTAGACCTCAACCATTTCTCATTTGACCGTAGGTTCCAATGGGTTATCTGCCAACTGGAAGCATTGCGTCGCCGCATTCCAGGGACGATTGCGCGGGCCCTGAAGGAGTTGCCTCGGACCTTGGATGAAACGTATGAGCGGATCCTGCTAGGAATCGATGAGGACAATCATGAATACGCCCACTGCCTATTTCAGTGCCTCTGCGCCTCCGTCCGCCCACTTCGCCTTGCAGAGCTCGCAGAGGTCCTTGCCGTTCTATTGGACACCGGACGTGATTCAGAGGACCATATCGATTGGCGCTCTGAAGATGCACAGAATGCCTTGATATCGGCTTGTTCAAGTCTAATCACTGTCATCAACGTCGATGGCTTCCCGGTCGTTCAATTTACGCATTTCACCGTCAGGGAATTTCTGACGTCCGACCGTCTTGCCAATGCGGACAAGCGTCTCTCTCGCTATCATATCCTCCTTCATTCTGCACACAATGCTCTTGCGCGACTCTCCCTCAACGTCTTATTTAGCCTTGATGGCCAAGTCAACAAGAGTGCGGTGGAAAAGCATCCACTTGCTATCTACGCGGCTCGGCACTGGATCGACCATGCCAAATTTGAGGGCGAGTCACCGAATATCCAGGATTTCATGAAGCGTCTCTTCGACCAGAACGCGCCACACTTTGCGACATGGATCTGGATGTACGACTTTGATCATCCTTGGGAAAAACAAATGGCAACGACGCGCCCAAATCAACCAGAGGCATCTCCATTATACTACGCCTCACTCTGTGGTTTACCCTGCATTGTAGAACACCTCGCAGCCACCCGTCCAGGGGATGTCAATGCTAGGGGCGGTCATTACGTGACCCCCTTGTATGCTTCGCTTGCCAACCGAGAGTTTGATACTTCTCGTGCATTACTTCGGCATGGTGCGGATATCAATGCACCGGGTATGAACGGATTCAGTCCATTGCACAGCGCGTCATTAGGCGGTGATCGTGAGGCGGTGCAGTTATTACTCGAGCACCAAGCAGACATCAACGTCAAGAAGTACACGAAGGAGGGCGTTTACACCTTGGCCTTCACCCCGTTGTATTTTTCGGCGTTGGCTGGTCAACTGGAGGTCTGCCGGTTACTACTGGAGCACGGAGCGGACATAGATGCGCAGAAACAAGGCGCTGAGTCTCCATTGGAAGCAACATCACGGGGTGGGCATTCTCATGTCGCGAAACTTTTGCTTGACCGTGGTGTATCCGATTTCCCCGATCGCAAACACCAGACAGCATTAATGACAGCATCAGCACGCGGACACGAGGAGGTTGTGCGCGTTTTAATCGAGAGCGACGCAGATGTAGCTTCCCGCGAATTCGACCGCGAATTCGAGATATCGGTATCATTGCGGCTGGCATCAATGAATGGCAGACTCCGTGTCATTGAAGTCTTACTCGATCACGGCGCTGACCCAAATGGACTGCAGAAGGGAGGAAGCGTTGACCCTCCATTGCATGAGGCATCAAAAGTGGGGTTCCTCGACGCCGTTCAATTGCTAATTCAACGCGGTTCAGCCCTAGATAGGACGAATCATAACCAAGAAACGCCACTACACCTGGCGTTGTGCAAAGGAAACTTCGATGTCGCGCGCTTCTTGATCAAGCATGGCGCCAATATCACGTCCAAAGATCGGACCGGCTGTACTCCGTTGCACCATGCGTCACGACATGGAGCTCTCGATCTCATGGAACAACTACTTAAAGGAGGCGAAGACGTCAATGTGCGGGATGCAAACCAGGTAACTCCCTTGCACCTCGCGTCGGAGCATGGGAAGCTCGACGCTGTTGGTTTCCTCGTCGAGCGTGGAGCAGATATGAATGTCTTGGATGCTTATACTGGGTCTCCACTTCATTGTGCGTCGGCCTATGGTCATCTCAAGGTCGCGGAGTTGCTGGTCGGGCACGGCGCAGACGTCAATAGGCAAAACAAATCCCAGGAAACACCGCTACATTGCGCATCTGCCTATGGTCGTCTCGAGGTCACGGAGTTGTTGGTTGGGCACGGCGCAGATATCAATAGGCAAAACAAATCCCAGGAAACACCGCTACATTGCGCATTAGATAAAGGAAAGCTCGAAATCGCGCATTTTCTCATCAAGCGTGGCTCAAACGTGGGCTCAAGAGATCGGCATGGGCAGACATCCTTACACGTAGCGGCACATAGGGGTTACTTAGATATTGTGGAGATGTTACTGGAGATGGGGGCGGATATCGACGCGCGGGATAAACTGGGCAGCTCTCCCTTCGACTTGGCGCCGAGCTTCTGGCAGTGGGAAATCACATGGCCTCTGGCCAAGCGCTTCGGCCCGCCCGAACCTGTCAATCCTTGGCACGGGAACCGCAAAACCTCATTGCACGTGGCATCAAAAGAAGGAAGATTGGATGTTGTACGCCTTCTGATTGGTCGCGGTGAAGACGTGAATTGTCGTGACGAGCAAGGTCACACTCCGCTAGCCTTGTCATCTCAGTCCGAACACCTCGATGTCGTTCGGTTGTTACTTGATCATGGTGCCGACCTCGACATGACCTGTCAGAATCGCCTCACCGCATTGCACAACGCGTCGTCTCAGGGGTACTTCGAGATCGTGCAGCTGCTAATCGAACGAGGGGCCAACGTCAACGCGGTTGGCCATAACGGCTTTACACCACTCCAAGGAGCGCGGTTGAATAAGAAGAATAAGGTCATACAATTACTGGTAGAACATGGCGCAACTTGAATGGAATTGCACTTTCTGGACTACTGTACACAGTTACTCTTGGATTTCCAATTCATGTTTATCCCTGACACGCGCTATGTAATGATGATTGATGAGACCACTAGTATTTACTTTTTTTTTAATTATCATGGATCTTTGCGACGTCACTCGGCGTTCGGGACATAACATTGGTTTTAAAGAATCGGGAAAAGTAAAGCGCGGTGCCGCGCGTGTAAATGGAAGTGTTCTCCCGCCGAGTAACTGTGCAGTCCGCCAACAAGTAGTTGAACCAGTTAAGGTGTGGATTAGCGTGTTCAGGCTTGCGGTTTTGCGTACGCTATGGCCGACACGTACTGAACCTCGTTGTTAGCCTCGAGCCCGAGGAAGCCCCAAATCCCGAGTCTATTCAGACCCGCTACAGCGGGAATGTAACCCATTGTCTTGTACAGCGAACACAGGTACGATGGTGTGACGCCCACGTCAGCACCGTTGCTCCTCCGCTTGGGCGCTTGGGCGACGAGATGCGTGGCGAGCCGAAGCGCGTCGTCAAGGCGATGGTTTTCAAGTGTGCGTGCAGCTCCGCTGGGGACCCGTGCTGAGAACCGTCGAATTCGCCGCGGGGTGCCAGTAAAGCTGGTAAGATGTGCCGAGATCGTTACTGTAGCTTGGGACACCCGCACGCCGTTGACAGTTAGCTAGCTGCCGCCATGAGTCACTGAGACCATTGAGGATGGCGCTCCGTGCGGCTTAAGAATTGGCGAGCTCAAAGGTGTCTGGGTGCGGCGCGACCATCTCAGCGACCCGCTCCTTGGACAAGTGTGTCTTATTCTGCAACTACGCAACGGTACGCGTCGTGAACGGAGTAGTGGACAAAGCACTTCTTTTTTGGATGGACGGGGCCGCTGACCTCGAGGAGGGCATCAGCCAAGGCGCCCTCACGTTGGAATTTGAGCGCCATGTGGCGGTCGGTCGTGGCTCCAGCGGGAGATTGGCCCAGAATTTCGCAGTTTTCTGGAACGATATTCCACGCGTGCTTCACGCGCATACTGCCCTAATATGGTGGGAGGGATGGCGTGCGAAGGGGATAGAAAGCACAAGGAACAGGTGGCAGCGCATGATCACTAGAGGCTAACGGAATGGTACTACGATACAACGAGCTTCCAAGTCAAGGTGTCCGGAAAGTCCCAAAACCTACTTGAGCTTACACAGTGCGTCTCGCCGGAGTTGAGGTGAAGTCAGGGCGAAAACATCAGATTGGAGATGGGTAGATACAGTATTTGTTGGAACGTGATAAGTACGTAAGGACCTTATCTATAGCAGTTACGACATTACGGTAGTATGTTTACCTATTACGATAGTTGGGATACGTACTACAACGGGCGCAATACGCCCTCCAAGTGAGAGAAGCCCTATGCCTATCTCGAAGTGGTAGTTTACATCAGGGTAGGACCATAGAGTATAAAAACCCTCCTATAGGGAGGGAGGCGAACAGATATTCACTCTCTTTCTCACTTGTGCGCCCTCTCAACTCTTGCAGTCTCTCAACCTACTCAAAGGTGAGAACACCATTCCTGTTAGCTGCGTGCATTGCTGCGCAACAGGTTATGGGCCCTGCTACAGGGTTTGCCATCGCACTCTTTGTGTCACGATCACGTGCCACGCCACGATTCGGATTCTGGTTTCCATTTAGCACTTCTCTGACTCAGTTCCAGACTCGTTATCGGATGTGGTTTATATCTAGACATCAGCTTATCTGATGAGCTTCTGTGTTTCAGATGTGTTTCAGATGTGTTATATCGGAGCATCGGCTTATCCGATGTTCCATCAGGTTCTCTGTGTTTCTGCCTGATGTCGTGATCTGTCGCAATCTGCTTATGTAGTGCCTCGGCTGTAAAAGATATAAAAGATGTACAGGATCGTAGTAGATACCTTGTTTCAGTCTTGTTCTCGAATATATCCCACTTCTCCCTCTCTTGTCTTGAAGCTCGACGCTCCCGCGCTTAGTCAGCACCCGGCCCAGTTCACCAGACCCTTGCTCGCGCGCAAGGAAGAGTCCCTTGGACTGTAAACGTCTTGAAGGTCGTACAGACCTTAGCCCGTCTTGTTGAACGATCCGGGTGATCGTAAAATAAGACTGAAACCATCTTCCTCGCGGGTGTATAGCCCCGCTTCTTGTCACCAGTAAACGAGGGTGCCAGCCCCTCCTTCCTGTCACCAGTCACCAGTCCAGTGCGGTCAAGTCGACGCGCACTTCCCGTACCAGTCCCGTCATCGTGGGTGTCAGCCCCACCCTCTAGTCACCGCCACCAGTCCAGTTCGTGGGTATCAGCCCCACATCTCCGTGCATCCGGTCTAGTGCAGTCAAGTCGACGTGCACTTCTTGTAATCCCCGTTTCCGAACACCTCGCGTAACATCGTGAGGCAGACCAACTCAGACAACCCGTTCAACGCGTGAATACCAGCATCGTGGCTAGCGTAACCCTCGAGTTCCCTGCAGACGACTCGTGGATCGAAGTCCATCGCCGCTGGGGCGACGATCTCCCCGCACACGTACTAGGCGAAGCCTATTGGAACACAGCACCAACTGACAGACACGGAGGCTACCGCTGCGTAGTCGGACAGAAGGTCTACCTACTCGAATTCATCAACAACGCGTGGCACTTTCTTGAACAGCATTTCGACTCCGAATTAGGAGTTTACATTTTTAGGACTCGGGCATCTCTCAGACTTGAACGAGAAAACGATCTCCGCCTCGGCTGGTGGAATCCAGACGACGAAGAAAATCCAGATCACTTGCCCCTACCTCCCGCTGTCGCACCAGTACTCACAGAAGACCAGTCCGAACCCATCAACGTCGACGAAGACACCGTCGAACCAGACCCCATCGAGGAACTGACAAGCGCGTTCAGACGCCTGACCCCCATCCACGTAGACATCGCCCTTCTTGCAGATAACGCCGCGTCTCTCGTCGTCTCCACCGTGACCCCCCCCGCATCAGAAAACTCTCCCACGCACGTAGTCTCGGCACCCGTCCCAGTCACTATCCCACCTGTAATCACAGCACCGGCCATGGCAGCACCCCTCACTAGCGCCTTTCGCGGTGCAGTACCCACGACCTTCACCGGCAATCGTGCCGAGAGTGAACAATTCATCAGAGAATTCAGGCAGTTCCGCCGCAACAATCGTACTCACGACAGCCTGATAAACCCGTACTCGCGAGTTGGTCTCGCATGCAGCTATATCCGCGGCCCGATCGTCAACGATTGGGTCGACCTCATGGAACGAACGTTGGACGACGCAGTACAACGAGCCGTAAACCCCGTCGCGGAAACAAACGAAGTGTTATGGACGGACTTCGAAACCGCATTCAAAACAGCGTGGACGGACACCCTAAGCAAGCAGCACGCGTACCAGCAACTCGTCACGCTCACGATGAGCGGAGACGACATTGATGCTTACATCGCCACGTTTGAGAGACTTGCCCTTGTCGCTGGATGGCATCGTGACGCGAACGGTACCGTCGAATTCTTCCGCAAAGGACTCACGCACGACATCCTCCGCTCTTGCCTCCTACGTACCACCATACCCGAAACCATGACTGAATGGCAGGACGCCGCACGTACTGAAACGCAACGTGCACGTACTCTGGCCAGTTACCTACCCCCGCGCCCTACAGGGTTCCGAAAGTCGCAACACACGTTCTACAATCACGCCGCGCCCATTCCCCCGCCCACGAACACGTCATCTGACGGCGTAGTTCCGATGGATATCGACGCCATCGCTACGAAGCCATGGCAACCCTCCCGACAGCGTCTCGCCCCGCTAACGGATGCTGAACGAGAACGGTGCAAACAAGAAGGCCGCTGTTTTTGCTGTCGACAACAGGGACATGCCGCCGTACAATGCCCAATGAAAACTCACGCTCGCATTCCTCTCCAAACCAACGCGATCTCAACCGCACCACCGGTAGCAACCCCCGTCACTCGGCCAACCGCTGTAACAGCAATGACTCACATCCTCGGCCTCAACGAGCAGGACCAACAGACGGTCATTAACAACCTCCTCCTGATGGGGATGGGCGGTTTTACTCCCAGCACTCCCAATATCGCCACCCCACAGATCAACGCGATTGGACTTTACCCTGCACCTTCCCTCGACACGCCGTCTCGGGCAAATGCAATACAACTCGATCTCACCCCGGAAACTGAGATCCCTACGCCCGTGCCATCTCCCTTCCGCGCCGATCTCGCCTCACTTTCGCTGACCGACTCTCCTCCCCCTCGCCCCCCTCGTAGCCCACGCCGCCCATGTAGCCCGCGTATCTCGCCTCCTTCCCTGCCTATTGTTGTCGAGGACGACAACACGTCTGGAAGGGGGGTAAAAACCTCAGCTTCGCTCTCGGTTTTGGACTTCGCAGAACCAGTCGACATATCCTCGCACCAAACGACACCCCTTACCCAGCATAACATGACCTCACCGACCCCGGCTCTATGCGAATCCCCACCACCGATACCCCCATCGCAACTCACACGCGGTCCGCTGCGTACCTTCCAGCCCCTCTTCCTCGTCAATGCGTTCGAACGACCACGAGAGCCAGACGAAATAGTACCGCAGGCCCCGCCTAGACCCACCACATCTCGATCCGCCGGGGGAAGCCGTCGAGAGGACACGAGGAACGCCACCCAGGTCGTGATAGACCCCGTCAACACGCGCAATCGCGATAGACAAAACCCCGAAACGCGGCGACTACGTCGAACCCTATACGCCACTAACAACGATATTCATAGGTGGCTGCAGCAAATCGTCCATAACCCGCCAACACGCTCTCGACATCGACCACCCCCGCCGCTCGGCAACATTACGGAAGAGCGTACGGACACTGACCCGGAGCTACGTGAGTACCGATACGATCGTATCTACGACCACGCAGACGAAGGGCAGGACAATTAACATTGTTCGGGACGAACAAGTCAAGAAAGGGGCGTGTGTCACGATCACGTGCCACGCCACGATTCGGATTCTGGTTTCCATTTAGCACTTCTCTGACTCAGTTCCAGACTCGTTATCGGATGTGGTTTATATCTAGACATCAGCTTATCTGATGAGCTTCTGTGTTTCAGATGTGTTTCAGATGTGTTATATCGGAGCATCGGCTTATCCGATGTTCCATCAGGTTCTCTGTGTTTCTGCCTGATGTCGTGATCTGTCGCAATCTGCTTATGTAGTGCCTCGGCTGTAAAAGATATAAAAGATGTACAGGATCGTAGTAGATACCTTGTTTCAGTCTTGTTCTTGAATATATCCCACTTCTCCCTCTCTTGTCTTGAAGCTCGACGCTCCCGCGCTTAGTCAGCGCCCGGCCCGGTTCACCAGACCCTTGCTCGCGCGCAAGGAAGAGTCCCTTGGACTGTAAACGTCTTGAAGGTCGTACAGACCTTAGCCCGTCTTGTTGAACGATCCGGGTGATCGTAAAACTTTGACAGAGTTGCGCCTTGTGGTCATCGCCCACCACGTTGTTACCTTTGCAAAGAGGTACTCGTGCGGTTGTACTAGGCACTAGACTCAAGGAGGCTCCCTGGTTAATAGCGAGCTCAGTATTGTGCTCTTGAGGAGTACACAGACTTGGCCTATCGCCTAACTAAACAAGGCTCTATTACGGCTCCAATTAACTTTGGAGTGTCGAATAGCTCAACCTTGGGGTGACGTCGAGCAGGATAGTCCGACGCATGGCATTTGTGATCCAAATGTCAAAATGGGCGCTGCCCATTCTGTTGGAAACAGCCTAATATTGGGCTATTGTCACGCATTGTATTGCTATTAGCCGTGCTCTGGCGTTGACAATTCTTTTTGATTCACTCAGTATTGTTATTATAATAACGCAATACTGACGTTCTCAAAGCCAACAGATCAATCAAACTATGTCTTCTCAACTCACACAGCTTGTCCCCGTTTTCGATGGCTCTAACTGGGCCACTTGGTCTCAGCAGATGACCGCGTTCTTTATGTCCCAAGGGCTCTGGGGCTTTGTCGCTGGTACCATCGCCCGTCCCACTGCTGCTGCTGAACAGCCAGCTTGGGATCGAAGCGATGAGATGGCCAGGGGTAATCTCACCCTCCGCCTTTCGCCCGCTATACAGCAGGCAGTTACTGGGAATACTTCCCAGGCGCTATGGGACTCCGTTAAAGACCGGTATGGTGCGGTATCTATGCCCCGCATCTACAAAGACTTCAAGGAAGCGATCTCTATTCGCTTCAATTCTAATCAGCACCCTGCCCCTCAATTCGAGAAGATGGCTGCCGCCTTCTCTCGTCTTGGTTCCATTACTATCGGAACTGGTGCTGCCGCCACCACACTTGCCATTAAGCCTCAGCTCCAGGCTCTTATCGCCATGTCCGCTTTGCCCCAGAAATGGGAGCACCTTATTCCTGTCATGTGCAATAACCTTCCCATTGCCGATCTCAAGCTCGATACAGTCTCGGCTTGTGTTGAGAGCCAGTATGAGACTGAAACTAATCGAGGACAGCATAAGGCCGTTCATAACGCGCAGAAGCTTTCTGCCGTTAAACGGAAGCGCACCGACCCTCGCTTTTCGAAGCAGGGTACGTTGCAGCAGCCTAGTGCTCCTGGCCCGTCCAATCAGCAGCAGCCTTTTAGGCAGCGCGGAGGACGTGGATCCGGAAGAGGCAAAGGCAAAGGGAAAGGCAAGGCACCTGCCCGTGCTCCACAGCACTCGCATATTGCTTCTGTCGCCGCATTAGCCCCTCCTACTTCCCACAAGGTGACTCATATTGGGTCATCTGGTGTCTCTACGCGGATCGAAGTCGAATCCTCCTCACCTCAGAGGACCCCCGGCTTCTTCCCTTCCGTCAATAAGGCATTGACGCTTGCTGAACGGCTGGATGTACCCGCTACAGTCCAGACTGTAAAGATGCTTGAGCAGCGCTTTGCCGAGATTGACGCGCAGATGCGTCCCCGTATCGAAAAATTCATGGACGAGGAGTATGACTCTGATGTCGATATCGATATGTCGCAGCAGCCTTCTGGCAGCGCACAACCGATCATGAATATCGCCGGGCTAGATGACACGGAAATATTCGGTGAGCGTTCGAACGCTCTCCAACTTGACTTATCGGGACTGACGATAAGCGATGGGGATTCTGATAAAGAAAACCGTGCCCCCACGCCTCCTTACGTCAATCCTGCTTCAATTGTTGAAGCAACAGTCAAGTCGGCTACTCGCGAAAAGGACACCCTTAGTGGATCACGTTCTAACGACGAAATAGAAGCAATTTGGCGCAGTAACCAACAGTTCCTGTACGATAACAGTCGTCCAACGGACCCCCGTTTCGACCCTCTTATCCCGACACCGGCCTCTACTGGCCGTTCGCTGACTCCGGAGTCTTTTCTAACTGGACTGGATGACGAGATCTCCCTTGATTGGGGATCTGATGAAGAAGAGTACGTCTTCTCTTCACTTTGCGCACCACATGCTGATAACGTTACAGTATTAGCCCTGCCCCCAAAAAGTCTAAGGGATGGCAGTTGTAATGGTTACGTATATCTACGAGATTCGCATGTAATAGTACCGAAGTCACTCGATATGTACAATATTAGCAGCGCTCTCCTCGATTTACTTGAGTGTGAGCACAATGAGTACTTCAGTCAATGCGCAGAGTGTTTAAAGCGCACTCAAAGCATGTGGCTCCTTGACTCAGGAGCATCAGCACACTTCACTAATAAACTTAGTGACTTCATCGATTACAAGCAAATTGCTAAGTCTGAACGAATTCCTGTAAAGACAGCAGCTCAAATGTAACGCCACCACTGGCGTTAGTCCGACTTGGACTGCGAAAGGGCGTTCACGACTTAGCAAAATGTATCCTTCGAGGTCACGTGATATGTAGTCACGAGATACACGGCGCCTTCGTCTGGGCACGTGATCTGTCTCCGTACACTAGGGCAAGTCGCGCCACTAGGTAATCCGATGATCGATGAAGTCGACTTGCGCGAAGGGGCAAGCGAAACACGCGTGGCAGAGATGAGGAGAAAGTGGTGATTTGAAGAAGACCAAGATGGCGTATCTTGGTCTTATCGAGCCACTATTTATACATATACGAGGTGGCTTTAAAGCTCCTCTCCAATCCGTACAACGAATAGCTAAAGTAGCTCGAACCCTACTATCGCTATCCTAGTTATGAGTCATGCCACATCGGCATGTGATTCTGTACTACTGCTGACTGATCGACTAAGTCCATGACACATTACAACTTACTAAGGGGTCATCACCGTACAGTAAGCGTCCACTTCAACGGGTTGTAACATCACCCCCTTTCAGCCGCGACGACCACGGCGCCGAGGAGCTCCGATGCCTCCTAACCACCCTTCTTGAACTGACTCCACTCGGTTGTGAATGTCCGCCATCTCCAGTCTGAACTTGGAGCACGCGACGTCTCCCTGAATCCCACCCAGCGCCTGGGAGAGGGCCATGAGCCGCTGCTCGATGCGCTCAGCTTCTTTCCTCAGCGACCGGAACCTGTGCAACTCAGCTTTAAGTCCCACGTCCCTCAACTCGCTCACCGCCGTGTTGAGGCGGTGCTGGTTGGCGTGGCCAGCGGCGAGGGCTTGGACCTCGAGTTCCGTGTAATACGGCTTGCCCCGCTCCCGGACTTGTGGTTCGGCGTATAGTGGTTTTGAAAAAGTCTTGTCGCTGTCCGCGGCGAGCGCGAGGACCAGCGGGTCCGGAGTCATGATGACCTGGATGTAGGCGGCTTGGGTGGTGACCCCCTGAGAGTCGGTGATAGGGAAGTGGACGAACTTGTCCCCTCGGTTGTGAACGTAACCATAGGGGGCGAAGCGAGTGTCGGAAAGCCGGTGGTTAAGCACGGTTGTGTGGTATGATGTGGAAGGGAGGTCTACCCTTAGGGAACCTCGGTAAAGGGGGCGGCCCACCGTGTCGAGCGTGTAGGGTGTTTCGCCGGGGTGATCAGAGTCGGTTGTGGAGATGATAAATGGGTGCTCAGCTGGGTACCACTCCTTCAGCTCTCGCTTGGGTTGTTCTTGAATCTGGCGCGCATCGTCGCGTCGAACAACCTCCTCCTCTCCAGGATCTTCGTTCTCCTTGTTGCTGCCTGCGCTAGCTGCTCGAGCCTCCATCTCGTCGCTACTTCTCGCCACTCCTCCCACCGTCGCGTGTTCGGGTTCTTGGCCATTGTCGACCCAGTACTCCACTCGAACCGGGAGAGGTCCCGGTGAGGGAGCCGCACAGTCTCGGAGAGCTGTGCGAAGCCAATCAACTTCGGCCTGCGTATAGGGCGTGATGTTGAGGCACTGGCCGTCGGGGCCGAGCATCCAGTAGGTGGTGGGGGTGTTGGGGTTGTCGAGGTCTTCGATGGCGGCAAGGTTATTGACCGCGTTGGTGAGCTCTTCATGGGTGAAGGATCCCCGGAGACGGGGAGCAGCATGGGAGGAATAGGTGGAAGAGGGAAGAGACATTGCTGCTTGAGTGACAAGTCCAGTTTGGAAGAATGGGGTGTACTCAGCGTCGTCAAGCTTGCTTATATGTGCTTTCGCGGCCTTTGAACTCCGCTCGTACTCCGCTACTGCTTCTTCGGCGAATACGTCACTCTTGTTGACCCACTGATTGTCCGAATCGGAGTAGCCCTTCCATTTTACGAGGTATTGGAGCTTCTTGCCTCTGCCGAAATGCCGGTGATCCAGAATGCGTTCAATTTCGTATTCTTCTTCTCCGTCGACTAGATCCGGTGGTGGGCGCTGAAAGTTTCCCCCGTGCATGGGCGTTTCGCGATAAGGTGTGAGTAAATCGATGTGAAATACGGGATGAATGCTCCACTGTGTGGGAAGTTCGAGCTCGTAGTTGACAGGTGACAGCACCCGTGTGACTTTGAAGGGTCCATGCCGTCGCGCCGCGAGCTTTGCGGTTGGTTGATTGGTTTGGAGATGCCGCCCCTCTAGCCACACCTGATCCCCTACTTGATATTTGGGCGTATCTCGGTGCTTGACCCATAACGCCTGGGCCTTCTTGATGAGTGTCTGGGCTTCTTTCCGTGCTTCTCGGAATTGTTGGAGTCGCGTAAGTACCTGGGGAATGGGGGAGGGCTTATCGATCCAATCAGCGCGGGGGTCATATCCCATCATGAGCGAAAATGGGGACTTCCTTGTTGCCTCGTGCGGCCAGTTGTTGTGAGCGAATTCCGCCATGGGTAGGAATCGCGCCCAATTGTCTTGACGCTCGTTAGTCCAGAACCTTAGATACTGCTCCAGCCACTGATTGGTCCGCTCCGATTGTCCGTCCGTTCGGGGATGATAGGCCGTGGAGATATTTTGATAGATGCCTAAGATTCGGCATAATTCGCGGGTAAACTTGGATGCGAAGCGTGGATCTCAATCGCTGATGATCTTTGCCGGTAGCCCGAACCTCCGGAATATGTGGGTGACGTACAGTGCTGCGGTTTCCTCCGCTGATATCTCCTCGTTGCAGGGGATGAAGACGGATGCCTTGGTGCAGTCGTGATCCATTACTGTGAGGATGGAGTCGTATCCCTGTGAGACCAGTAGTTTAGTGATGAAGTCGAGGGCTATGACTTCGAACGGTTTAGCGTCGGTCATTGGAGTGATTGGCGTCAGTGGTGCTTTTGTTGGGCGGTTGTTGACTTTGTGACGCTGACACTCTGCGCATCCCTGGACGTACTCGGTTACGTGCTTTAGCATCTGTGGCCACCAGTGGGTTCGTTTGATGATTCTCAGCGTCCGTTTGATTCCTGGATGCCCGTATACGGGGGGGTCGTGATGGTTGGCTATGATGGTGCGAATCGCTCCTAGTCCTCCCGTGATCACCCTTGCTTCTTGCCGATACCATACTCCGTCGACCCGTTTGAGCTTGTGCGGGTCTATCCAGGGGCGTAAGATGTCTTCGTCTTGCTCGTGGGCTTCAGGCATCTGTGACGTCGAAGCTCGTACGAATACCTTCTCGGGCAGCACTACGACTCCTTCGTTATCTCTTTCTCCTTTGTCGTAGTCGGGTCTTCTGGATAACGCGTCGGCGCGTCCGTTGTTGGTTCCTTTGATGTGATGGATCTCAAAGTCGTATTCCATAAGTTTGAGCACTTCTCGGGCTACGCGTCGACTTATCTTTTGGGGTGATTTCCAATGTGTGAGGTTAAGGTGGTCGGAGAAGATCTTGATTTTGTGCGGCGAGCCGGCTAGGAACGGTCTCCAGTGTCGTAGGGCTTTAACGATAGCTAGGAGTTCCAAGTCGTAAATGTCGTAGTTGCGCTCTGCCTCGTTCAAGGTAGCGGAGAAGTAGCCGATTGGGTGTCGTTTTCCGTCTTTCTTCTTCTGTAGAAGTACCGCACCTACTGCGTATCCCGATGCGTCTACTTCGAGTTCGAATTGATCTGTCAGTGTGGGGTGTGTGAGTACGGGTTCGCTGGTGACGAGTCGTTTGAGGGTTTGAAAGGCCGTCTCTTCGTCCTTGCCCCAGGCCCAGTCGGCGTCTTTCCGTGTGAGTTTGTTGAGTGCTCGTGCGTACGTGGCGAAACCGCGAATGAAGAGGCGGTAAAAATTGCAGAAGCCGAGAAAAGAGCGTATGTCGCGTACCTTTGTGGGGGTGGGCCAGTCGCGTATGCCTGCAATTTTGACGGGGTCCATTCGAGTTACCCCCTTTTCAAGGATTACCCCCAGGTAATCCATTCGCGGTTGGTGGAATTGGCACTTTTCGAGTTTAAAGTAGAGGTCGTGGTCGAGTGCGATTTGTAGGACAGCGCTGACCGCGTCAATGTGTGCTTGCAGTCCTGCTTCTTCGCTTGTGGCTATTCCGATGTCGTCCATATATACCCGTATGATCGTTCCACGCAATTCATAGTAGGGGATTATGTCGCCGAATATGTCGTCCATCATGTTTTGAAACGTCGCTGGGGAGTTAGTAAGTCCAAAGTACATGACAAGGGGTTCGTAGAGTCCGTATTTGGTTTTGAAAGCGGCTTTCGGTTCGTCGCCCTCCTTGACTCGTATGTTGTTATACCCCCATCGCACGTCGAGTTTGGTGTAGATGTGTCCATTACCGAGGTCGTTGATAAGTTCCGACATGAGTGGTAGCGGGTATTGGTTACGTACGGTGCATGCGTTGATCTTTCGATAGTCCTGAACCGGACGGAGCTTGCCGTCTTTCTTCTTGATGAAGAAGAACGATGACGCGTATGGTGACTTGGAGGGTCGTATGTAGCCCATTTTTAGTTGCTCGTCTAGCCATTTGCGTAGTTGATTGTCTTCGTCTTGCGACATAGGGTAAACTTTGCAATCAATAGTGGCTGGGGTTCCCGGTTTGAAGTCGATCGCGTGGTCCCAGGGTCGCGATGGCGGAAATCGATGGGATGCTTCTTCGTTGAAGATTTTCGCGAATCTCTGGTAATGTTCGGGGAGGGTTGCTGCGATGGTGTTCTGGTTGGCGGCAATGGCGAGTTCGGTGGCCGTGGTGCGTATCTGGCATTCCTCCTCCAGTTCTTGGACGATTCCTTCTGCTTCGTCTTGGGTGATGGCGCTAGCGATGGTAGTCTGCGACTTCGTTGGGTCGATTGATCGGAGTACTACGGGTAGTGCGCCTTCGTGAATGGTGGCGTGGGCCCAGCTGATGGTGGGTTCGTATGTCGCGAGCCAGGGGTATCCGAGGACTAGGTCTTCGCTGCCGATGTCTGTTACTAGGAATCTCATGACTTTGTTAATTCCGTTGGTTTGGACGTCGAGATCGACGAAGTGAGTGATGGACCCAGCTTTGTTTTCGGTGTTATCTATGTTCCATATTTTCTTCGGGCGCTCAAGGGTTTGTAGCCCGAGGCCCATTCATTTTGCAAACGTGGGTCTTATAAAGTTGTCGGTGGCACCCGAGTCAACGAGTCCTTTTATGTCGGCCATGGAGTAATTGGTGCGAATCGAGACTGGAATTCGAAGCGAACGATAGCGAGTCATGATTACAGAATTACAATTAACCGCCCTCACCCAGGCCGATGGGTTCAGGCGTCCTGAAAACCCTCTTGGGTCCATAGGTCCTTGAATATGAGGTCCTTCACCTCGTCACTAGCCCCCCTAATGGTTTCCATCCAGCCTTTTGCTTGTTCTTCGGGGGTTGCTTCGGCGCGTCGTGCGGTCGTCGGTTCCTGACTGTAGTAGTCGGTATCCGCGCTTCTGCTAGTGCTCGCGCGCGGTTGGTACGGCTGCCTTGGTTTCCTGGGTCGCGTACAGTCCCGTGAGAAGTGGCCAGGGTTGTTACAGTTGTAGCAAATAACTTCCCTCATATTGCGGCGTTGCCCGCCTCCTCTTGTCTGTCCTGGGCTTCCTCTAGGCGGGAATGGCGATTGTCGATAATTCCCTCGATTGGGGTCTCCTACCTCTGCGAGTCGAGCGCGGGTGCGGTCTGCTGACATATCCATCGCGTTTGGGTCATGGCGTGGTGGTGGGAATCGGGGTGGTGCCCATTGCGGTGTGTAGCTGCGTGGTTGGTTTGGGCGAGGTTGGGGGGCATTTCTTGAGGGATTTGTGTTGAGGCCTAGCCTTGCGCGCAGGTGGATGTACTGCTTCTGTCTGCGCAGGGCCGCTTCCTTCCATTCGTTGAAGCTTTGCGGGTCGTCGAGTTCGTAGATCTTTGTGAATAGGGCCTTGGGCAGGCCCGCCGTGAATCGATCCAGGGTTTGGCGATCGTTGAGGTGGTAGTCAGCTTTCCGCGCTAGCTGTTCGAAGTTCGTGATGTACGAGTCAATGTCGTCTCCTATCATTTTGAAACCTCTGGCCAGTGTGGCCTGTGCTTGTTCTTGCTCGAGTACGTTCGAGAAGCGGTCCGAGAACCCGGCCGTCAGTGTATCCCACAAGAATGGGTCGTATCGATTGCGTCCGTGGTGGAGTTCATTGTTGAGCCATTGGAGGAATCCAAGGGTCCAGTTAGACACTCGAGGTCCTTTGATGAAGCCTAGGAAGAGTAGGCATCGCCGATAGACGTTGGTCATGATGGGTGCTTCTGAGTTTTGCCCCCAGTAAATGTGCCACTGGGTGAGAAATGATTCGTACTCATCTCTATTTCCATCAAAAGTATTTGGCAGCTCCCCTACTAGCTTGTCGGTCCCGTGGGGTGGTCCTGGTGCTGCTGCCGGCGGTGGTGGCGGTGGTCCTCCTCCGAATGGGTCGCCTCCTCCTCCTCCACCGAATTGGGGTTGTCTACCTCCGCCTCTGAATGGCGGTCCCCCTCCTCCGGGTGGGCCTTGGCCAAAACTTCCTCCCGGTCTTCGAGGCGGTGGCGGTCCTCCTGCCCCTGGGGGTGGATCGGCAATGTCGGGTCCTACCGCTCTGAATATGGCCGCGTCGTCGGCCATCATGCGGTGTCCCGTGCTTGGGTTGATAGGCTGTAGGTAGGCTTCCGCTTCTTCTGTTATTCTCCGCGCTTCTTCTGTGGCGACGTCTTCTCGGGTTACGGTTACGGTTGCCATCTCTACAGGTGCGTGAACTTCGATTTCTTCTGGTTCGTTTATGCGAAGGGACTCAGCTGTCTGGATTATCTCTTCCACTTCGGATTCGTCGTCCGCGTTCGTTTCCTCGTCTTCTCCGCTTGTTTCTGATGGGGCGGGGGTTCTAGGTTCCGACGTGCTCGGTTCTTCTTCTGGTTGTCCGTCTATGCGTCCCCACTCTGCTCGTATAGGGAGGTTTCTTGAGTCGATATCACAGTTATAGTTACGTCCTGCTGGGCGTATGACGTCGTATCGATTATCTATAGGGTTCCACGTGATCTCCACCCAGCACAGATTATCAAAGTTGAACTCAACGGGGCAGTATCGGGTTGGCCCCGATGCGAAGTCTACGAAGTAGCCGGTTTCCCCTCGGTATTCTCTCCACCTAGCGGCTCCTAGAAATTGTTCTGGTACGTTGCGATCTCCCCTGCATTCGAGGGAGTAGGTTTGAAAGTTTCTCCACTGGTCTCGAGTTGTGAACGCCACGATGAAGGGATCTTGGTCTTAATGTAACGCCACCACTGGCGTTAGTCCGACTTGGACTGCGAAAGGGCGTTCACGACTTAGCAAAATGTATCCTTCGAGGTCACGTGATATGTAGTCACGAGATACACGGCGCCTTCGTCTGGGCACGTGATCTGTCTCCGTACACTAGGGCAAGTCGCGCCACTAGGTAATCCGATGATCGATGAAGTCGACTTGCGCGAAGGGGCAAGTGAAACACGCGTGGCAGAGATGAGGAGAAAGTGGTGATTTGAAGAAGACCAAGATGGCGTATCTTGGTCTTGTCGAGCCACTATTTATACATATATGAGGTGGCTTTAAAGCTCCTCTCCAATCCGTACAACGAATAGCTAAAGTAGCTCGAACCCTACTATCGCTATCCTAGTTATGAGTCATGCCACATCGGCATGTGATTCTGTACTACTGCTGACTGATCGACTAAGTCCATGACACATTACAACTTACTAAGGGGTCATCACCGTACAGTAAGCGTCCACTTCAACGGGTCGTAACATCAAATGTTGTATGTTGAGGGAACCGGAACAGTCTTGCTAGAACATTACGTCGCAGACAAACCCGTTACTACTCGGATATATCCAGTTCTATACATACCTTCTATGAGCACGCGTCTTCTATCTATGGGAGTTTTCCTACAGCAAGGTTTGCGCGTTTTGGGGAATTCGCGGCATATTAACTTGCTACATAAAAACAAAAAGATTGTCCAATGTAAACCCCTTCTTCACGGACAATCCCTATATTGGCTAGATGCCTCTATATCCACTCTAACTGAGTCGCATATTGCGAACCAGTCTGCGTTAATTAATGTAGACTATGACCTTATGCATCGTCGCCTCGGACACCCATCCAAAGAGGTTCTAAGACGAGCTAAGGAACACACTAAGGGCTTTCCAGAAGGGATAACAATTCCCACCTCTGATGTAATATGTCCTGGGTGCGCACAAGGCAAAATGCCTGCTGCCTCACATCCTCCGTCCGATACAAGGGCTAAAGCCTCTTTCAATCGAATTCATTCTGATTTGAAAAGCTTCCCTATACCGTCATACCATAAATACAAGTACTTTATCGTCTTTTTTGACGATTATACTTCTTTTGCATGGATTACTCTTTTACGGGATAAGGCCTCTGCTATTACGGCACTAAAGCAGTGGCTCGCGTTAATAAAAAATCAATTTAACGCTACCATAAAAGAATGGATGTCTGATGCCGGCGGTGAATATAAATCGGACGCTTTCCTAAAGCAGCTTAAGGATGCCGGCATTACAGTGCTACAGTCTGCGCCACATACGCCACAGCAAAATGGGCGCGCTGAGCGCTTTATGCGTACCATAATGGACAAAGCTCAGGCTATGCGCCTTGATGCTTGTTTACCACAGAGTTGGTGGGAATTTGCAGTACAGCATGCTGCACATTGTTACAATAGAACCCCCATAAGTTGCCTTAAATGGCAGACTCCTTACAAACTATTACACAATGACGTCCCTGACATATCGCATCTCAGAGTATTTGTTTGTGGCGCCTACATACATATTCCAGAAGCTCGCCGGGTGAATAAGCTTTCTCCCAAAAGCGAGCTTATGATCTACCTCGGAAGAGGAGCTGGAATGAAAGCTGATGTCTTCATGTGCACACCAAATACCTTGTTCTATTCGGACAAGGCACTCTTTGATGAAGCGTTGTTTCCTAGATGTCCTAAGGATAATTCTAGGAGTATGCCCCGTGGTGTAACTCAGTTAGATGATACAGCTCCAGATGAGCTGTCAAATGACGATACCACTCCCGGTGATGATGACGACCTACCACCTGAGCCTCCTAATACCAAAGGGAGAAGCGCTCCCCAGCTGGCCGCTGGACCTCCTCCTAGTAGTTCTACTGGAGGATCTGGATCGCAGCTACCTCCGCCTTTACCCCCTGTTCCAGTACCTGGTCCTAGTGAACCTAGGAGATCGGGGCGTATAAGGAAACCAGTAACTCGTCCTGAAAATGTCTATGGAGATAGGCCTCCTACTACGATTATTCGAGACATTGCGCGGACTCGCACATGGCGACAATTGACTGCACCGCAGCCGGGTAGCTCCCAGCCACGTTCGCGTCAAGATCAGACGGTCTCAGGTGTTAATCCTGACCCAACCGATTCTGATTCTTCCAGTGCGAAGAGTGATAATCCGCATGATTCAGACGAAGTTGATCAGCAACTTCTGATCCGCTTAGCTCAGGAAGGGGGAGTCAAATTTCTAGATCTTCTGCTCGCCAAAGCAGTTTCACCAGTGGATCTAGAGTCACCTGATACCTCTAATATACGTGAATGGACCTATAAGGACATTCTCAAAATGCCAAGTGAATCCCAGGGGGAGTGGCGTAATGCCTGTGAAGAAGAGCTTGACTCTCTTCGCAAACACAGAGTCTATGATCTTGTCAACCCGCCAAAAGGCAGAAGGGTGATCAAGAATAGATGGGTATTTGACTTAAAGTCAGATGGCCGTAAGAAAGCCAGGCTAGTAGCCAAAGGCTTTTCTCAGGTTGAAGGCATAGATTACGACGAAATATTCTCACCAGTGGTACGGTTTGAGACAGTCCGGATGATGCTCGCGCTCACAGCGCTGAAGGATTGGCACATCTCTGGACTTGACGTCAAAACTGCCTTCCTATATGGAGACCTCGATGAGGAACTCTACATGGAACAACCTGAAGGGTTTAAAGACCCTAGCCAACAAAATAAAGTCATGCGCTTGAGGAAAGCCATATACGGACTTAAACAAGCAGCACTCGCTTGGTGGAGAGCGCTGGATAAGTCCATGAGTACTCTTAGCTGCATAAGACTTCAATCAGACTCAGGTCTGTTTGTAAATGACGATAGAACTATCATAGTTATCGTCTATGTCGATGATGTCCTCTTCCTTGGAAGAAATAAAAAGGACATAGCTGTTGAGCAGGCATGGGGAGCAACGGTATATTGCGTACTACTTTAGCTTACCTGTGAGGCTTGTACTTTACGACTACTTAGTTGTTCTGAATGAACTGTTTTTATTTCCTAGTGTGCGCACACCTTATATACACTTTGGAACACTATATAAATAGCTACTTATCGTATCTCAAGGCCTAAGGCCACTCAACTGAGCGCAGACGCTGTCCGCGCTCTGATTCGTACTAGCGAGGCCACAGCTCACTTGCTGTGGCCGAGCCTGTGGCTCAGCGTTGTGGCGCTCGCCGATCACTCGGCTCGCTAGCCACACACTCGCTCAACACTCCCCCTCGCTTTGCACACCGGTAGAGGTGTTTGAAGCGTTCCGAGACGAATATATTTTGAGTCCCAGAGTGTCCCGAAACTGTGTGAATTTGATGCGACCCAAGTTCTTGGTGAACATGTCTGCAGGATTATCGGCACCATTTATGAAGAATAGCTCCACTTGGTGTTGCTGAACCACTTCCCGGATGTAATGGTAGCGAATATCTATGTGTTTAATTCTGCGCTCTTGCACAGGATTCGACGCCATGAATATAGAGCCTTGATTGTCGCCGCACAGTGGAATCGGTCCCATCACAATGTCAAGCTCGCTGAGGAGCGCCTTGATCCACACAAGCTGTCGGCTTGTGTCAGATAGGGACATGTATTCTGCTTCTGTTGAGGACAGAGCGACTGTGCGCTGCGCTCTGGAATTCCAGCTGAAGATTCCATCTGCTAATTTAACCATGTATCCGGTAGTGGATCTGCGATCCACAGGGTTTGATGCCCAGTCAGAATCCGCGCACGCGAATAGACCCTTATTAGAGTGGCCACTGTATATTAGTGCGTAGTCTGCAGTGCCTGCGAGATAGCGGCATATGTGCAGTGCACGATTCAAGTGGTCTTGTGAAGGGTTTGCAGCGTGCTGCGCCATCTTAGTCACTGCAAATGCGATGTCTGGGCGTGTGCCCAGCATAATGTACATGAGCGAACCGATGATCTGCTGGTACTGGGTACGCAGTGTAGTATCCACAGTGTCGGTATTCAGTAGGGGGTGATATCCCTCAGGCAGTGGTGTCGCTGCGTACTTAGCATTCGTCATTCCAAAGCGCTGCAGCACTTTATTGAGGTAGGCAGTCTGGTCAATACAGATCTTGCCGTCCTTCCTTAGTATGCACATACGCAGGAATTCCTTTGCTTCGCCGAGGTCGCGACACTCCCATTTGTGCATAAAGGCGTCTTTCAGTGTGTTCACTAGTGTCTTGTCGCTGCCCATGAAGAGCGCATCGTCTACATACACTATGACCACTACTGTAGAGCCTTTGGACGTGTGCACAAATAGTCCAGAGTCTGAGAGGAGGCGTTTACAGCCTATGTCACCCATGGATCTGTCCAGCGCTCTCCACCACGCCAGAGCTGCTTGTTTGAGTCCATAGAGTGCACGCTTAAGGCGCAGTACTTTACTTTCCTGTCCTTTAAGCTTGAAGCCTTCGGGCTGCTCCATATAGAGCTCCTCGTCCAATTCCCCATAGAGGAAGGCACTTTTAACGTCTAAGCCAGTGATATACCACTGCTCGAGAGCCGCTAGGGCGAGCATGAGGCGTACTGACTCGAAGCGCACAACTGGAGAGAATATTTCATTGAAGTCGGTGCCTTCTATCTGAGAGAAACCCTTGGCCACAAGACGAGCCTTTTTATGGCCGTCTGTTTTCTGGTCAAAGACCCAACGGTTCTTTATGACCTTTCTCCCCTTGGGGAGATCCACAAGCTCGAAGATGTTGCGCTTTCGAAGTGCCTCTAGCTCTTCACGGCACGCGGTCTTCCACTCCTTTCTCTGCGCCTCAGGCAGTCGCAGAATGTCTTTGTAGGTCCACTCCCGAATAGAAGTGGTGTGCATTAAGTGTGAATCGTGTGGTACTGCTTTGGCAAGCAGGTAATCAACGAATTGTACTCCCCCTTCCTGGGCTAGCTTTGCCAGGAGTAGGTCTTCGACCTCTACATCACTCGGTAGGGGTGTCAGCGGCGAGTCATCGCGCTGTGGAGTGCCAGTGCTAGGTCCAGGAACCTGCCTCTGGCAAGTGTCTGAGGGTGGCTGGGAGCGACCCGGCGCATCCCCCACAATATCTCTCCACTGGCGCATCCGCTGAACGTCTCTGTGTTGTTGCACGGGGTGCCTGTGTTCCCCATAGACGTTACCAGGTCGCGATGGTATTCTCCTTTCCCACCCAGAGCGTCTGGGGAGTGGCAGCGGCTGTGGTGCATCCGCAGGCACATCCTCGCGCTCTGGCACTGGTGCAGGGGAAGGCGAAGTGTGCTCAGGCTGCCGGGGTGGCGCCAGACCCTCGTCAGGATCTTGAGACACTTCCATTGGTCTGGAAGGAGGAGGGCGATGTGGGGTGTCCCCATCATCGCCGTCGAAAGGAGTAAACTGTGGTGGTGTACCATGTTGTTCGACTGGCTCTTCCAAGCGAGTAAAGCCACGCTTTCGAGTGGTTTCGCACTTAGGGAACATGTTCTCATCGAAGAGAGCAGTTGCTCCTGTGTACACAGTGTTCTTAGTGAGGCACATGAATGTGTACGCCTTGATGCCTTCAGTGTGGCCAAGATAGACCATCAGCTCAGACTTAGGCGCAAGTTTGTTTACTCGACGTTCCTCAGGGATGTGGGCATATGCCGCACAGCCGAACACTCGAAGGTGCGAAATGTCTGGCACTGTGCCATGTAGTGTCTCATAGGGCGTGCGCCACTGAAGGCGGCGCACAGGGGTCCTATTATACACATGCACGGCGTGCAGAACTGCAAATTCCCACCAAGACTCAGGGAGACAGGCGTCCAGGCGCATAGCCTGTGCCTTGTCCATGCAAGTGCGCATAAAGCGCTCTGCGCGACCATTCTGTTTTGGAGTGTATGGTGCGCTCTGCAGGATCCGTATCCCGTTGTCCTTGAGAGTGGTAATAAAAATATCTGACTTGTATTCGCCACCCGCATCCGACATCCACTCTTTAACAGTGGTGCCAAACTGATTCTTAACGAGTGCGATGAAGTGTTTAAGTGCACCTATGGCAGCACCTTTGGTGCGCAAGCACACTACCCAAGCATACGACGTAAAGTCGTCAATGAAGCTAACGAAGTACTTGTACTTATGGTAAGATTCCACCGGGAAACTCTTCAAGTCAGAGTGGACTTTTGCGAAGGGTGCAGAAGCACGCGTCTCAGATGGCAAGTATGCCTGCGAAGGCATTTTACCTTGCGCACATCCTGGACACACTGGCACTTCCGCAGGGAAGTCCAGGTCGTTCGGGAAGCCCTTGGTGTGGCCTCTAGCGTGGCGAAGCACATCCTTGGAAGGATGGCCGAAGCGCTTGTGCATGAGAGTGTAATCCACTGCATACACAGTGGCGTTTGCACTCGCATCTGCGATTACAGACTCCAGCCAGTAGATGGTGTGGCCAGGGAACGTCGGCACACACTGTATCAGTGGTATAGTGGTGTGTTCTCTGCGCAATACCATAGTCTGCGCGTCCCCATAAACGCGCAGGCCTTGCTGCAGGAACTCGCCCACAGAGAGCAATCTCCCTGTGATTTCAGGGATATAGTAAACGGGGTAAAGGCGCGTAGTACGCTGCCTAGTGTGCCCGTTGTGTGTAACTTCGTGCTTAATGAGAACGGCGCCTTTTCCTTTAATGTGGATTGGCTTTGAGGCCGTCTTCACAGGGATAGGCGTCCCGATGTCCTCATAATCTATGAAGTCTTTCATTGAATAGGTGAAGTGCGAAGATGCACCAGAGTCTAAGAGCCACTTTGCGCTGCCGTCGTCCTTTCTCATTTCCTTGCACTTAGCACACTCAGCAGTGTCCACGCCATGTGCGCCACTTTGTGCGCATTTATTTAACGATTCTACACAACCATGTACAGTACTGTACTTAAGCTTCATAGCTAGTTGTGAGACAAGGCGTTCATGAGTGCTGTGAGGCATCAGGAGGAGGGATGGGACAGACCTGAAGTCATTCAGGCCAGCGGCGTCGCAGACCATAGCATTTAGGTCCCAGTCATCGTTCCCAAGACTGACACAGTCTTCAGCAGACTGGCGCTGAGTGTCGGGAGAGGGTGAGCGGGTGAGGAAACCGTCTCCTTCGTCCTCATAGTCAGAGGGCTCAGGGGAAGACTTGCTGCGTTTGGAAACGCGCTGGTCATCGTCAGAGTCCTCTGGATCGAGCGCAGCAATGCGCTGCTCGAGAGTCTTGAGGGTGTTGGAGGTGCCAGCCACTCCAATGTCGCGCACAACATTGCGCGCCTTGTTGAGTGTGGCATACAGTCCTACGGTGGCAGAAGAGTGCCTGGTGTGTCCAGGGACAGTGCGCACAGTCTTGCCACTCGGGGCAAAGTGTGCGACTGATGCTGAGGTCGGGGAAGGCAAGGCAGCCTTACTGGCGAGGTGAGAGTGGTCGTGAGTCTCTTGACCTTGCTGCTGCGACTGGGACTTCTTCCCACCACGCTTGCCACGCTTGTTCTTGCCTTGGGCTTTGCCTTGGCCTTGCCCAGACCGCTGGGTGTTGCCGCCACCACTCCCAGAGCCGCCGCCATAGCCAGCGTCACGCTGCTGTCTGTAGTTAGGGTCGCCGCGCTTGCGCTTGACTGCAGAGAGCTTCTGCGCACTCTGCTGCGGCTTCCCTTTGTTCCTCTCAGTCTCCCACTGTCCCATGACAGCTTCGCGCACATGCTTGAGGTTAAGATTGGCGAGGTCGTAGCTGGTGCAGAGGATGGAGACAAGCATCTCCCACTTGGGTGGGAGTGCAGACAGCAAGATCATCGCCTGGATGATCTCTGGGATGGCCACACCATTAGTAGACAGACGGTGCACTGCAGCCTGCAGTTTGTTAATCTGCGGCAAGGGGTGCTTATTAGCGTCGATCCTGATAGAAATAGCTTCCTTGAAGTCCTTGAACAGAGTGGTGGGCTGGACGACATCAAAGTGAGTCTTGAGGCGGTTCCAGATCGTGTCTGCTTTGTTCAGGGAGGCTACTTCTTCCCTAATGGTGGGATTGATGCGCAGGATAAGATTGGCGAGGGCTTTTTGATTGCCACTCTTCCAAGTCTTGTGCACAGCGCGCTTGGCGTCGGTAGGAGGGTTAGAGACAGTAGGTTCAGACTCGTCTCCATTGGCATACTCCCACAAGTCCATGGACATGAGATAGGCTTCCATCGCCTGGGCCCACTCTTGGTAATTAGTGCCATCGAGCACCGGGACCAGAGAAGTGAGGGCGTTCGACATATTGTGATTCTGTGAGGGCAAACCGAGTGTCAGCAACCATGCGACGACCGGGCACACGCAGAAAGTGTTTAGAACGCTCAGGAAACTCTTAGATTAGTGGCAGCCACTAGGGCGCACACTTGGGCATCATGCAGCCATGTAGGCGCACTGCACACGGCGCTGCAGCCGTTAAGGCGCATTGCCTGGCAAGCCAGAGAGCACACAGTGCACAACTCAATTAAGAGTGCGCTGTCGCTGCCATCGAAGGCGCAGACGGTGCCCCAGGGCCCATAACCTGTTGAGCAGGCATGGGGAGCAACGGTATATTGCGTACTACTTTAGCTTACCTGTGAGGCTTGTACTTTACGACTACTTAGTTGTTCTGAATGAACTGTTTTTATTTCCTAGTGTGCGCACACCTTATATACACTTTGGAACACTATATAAATAGCTACTTATCGTATCTCAAGGCCTAAGGCCACTCAACTGAGCGCAGACGCTGTCCGCGCTCTGATTCGTACTAGCGAGGCCACAGCTCACTTGCTGTGGCCAAGCCTGTGGCTCAGCGTTGTGGCGCTCGCCGATCACTCGGCTCGCTAGCCACACACTCGCTCAACAATAGCATCCCTGAAGAAACGCTTCATGGAGATTTGGGAATGCAGAGACTTGGGTGATACCAAAGAATTTCTACGCATGCGCATACTACGTTCTAAGGGTAGAATCCTGATAGATCAGCAGGATTACCTTCAGAAAGTGCTGCAGCGTTTTAATCTGATTAACGCCAAATCAGTACCTACCCCACTACCGGAAGGGTACCATCCAATCCCTAATAAGGGAACTGCAACCCCAGAGATCCGCGCGTCATATCAACAAGTAATAGGATCTCTCCTATACATAATGATTGGAACGCGACCGGATATTGCCTATGCTGTTACCAAAATGGCACAGTTTGCTGCCAACCCATCTGAGGACCATATGAAGTGCGCACTTTATATCTGCCGCTACTTACTTGGTACCTCTAATTATGCGCTTGTCTTTGACGGCAAAAGCGATGGTGGTATAATAGCATACACAGATTCCGATTGGGCCTCTGACCCAACAACCAGAAAGTCCACTACGGGCTACTTAGTAAAAATGGCAAATGGAGTATTCTGCTGGAACTCGAGAGCGCAGAAATCTATCACGCTCTCATCTACTGAAGCAGAATACATGTCGCTGTGTGATACAAGCAGACAATTGGTCTGGATTCGCTCGCTGTTCAGTGAGCTTGGAATAAACCTTGGACCTATTCCATTATGCGGAGATAATCAAGGCTCCATATTCTTATCTTCTAATCCTGTTCAGGAGAAACGGATCAAACACATTGATCTACGTCACCATTACATTCATGATGTGATCCGTGAAAAGAAGATAGAACTATTCTTTATTGAAGGAGCCGAGAACCCCGCAGATCTTTTTACTAAAAATCTGGGTCGCATTAAGTTCCTTAAATTCAGGGAACAGCTAGGGCTAGAGTTTGGTGCCAGTGCGCCACCGCACACACACACCATATCTGATCATGGTGACTCGTGAGGGGAAAGCGTGAAGGAACTTTTATCCCTCCACTGCCACCGCACCTTCTGAAGCTGAACATATGTTTCTCTATGTTCAACAGCGTCCACCGCTTCTTCTTCAGAGGAGTGCATCACGAGCAACTGTCTTCTTAAAACGGGACAGAGTCACCTTATTGTAACGTCTACCACGGACGCTTGCCTGGCTTAGGCCTCGTTGGTCGCGGCGATCCTAAGTGGTCGGTAGAAGAGGCGGTTGGTAATGGCGTCTGGATACTCAGCTGGATGAGGGGCTAGATCCCCGTTAAGCGTGATGAATGCGTGTAAGTCCTCCGCTTGAGGAACGTTGGCTGGAGGGTCTTCAACTGGGACGATGGTCCTCCACGAAGGGTGATCGACGATGTAGATATACCCGTAGGGCTTGGCGACTCGTTCGTTGTGATAAAGGAACACTTGATGGTATTGCGATCCGATCGGATAGGTGTCCACTGCCCACGAAGGGGAACTCGGGATAAGCTCACGGGGGATCCCTGGTCTAAGGGGATATGCCGGAGACGACTCACTTCACAGGGAGTAGAGTCCTAGGGTGAAGGAAACAGAGAAGACGGTGGTATTGAAGAAGACCAAGATGGCGATCCTGGTCTTCCACGACTACTACTTATACAGATACACGCGGGCTTTCAAGCGCCGCTTCAAACTATCCTAGCCAATAGCGTAAGTAGAGCAAACCCTAATACAACTATCCTAGGAATGAGTCACATCGAGTCATGATCCGATCCGTTATCGTACACAATCACATGTGCCGGAGCTTACCCGGCTGACTGATCCAACAAGTCCATGACGATATACTGCTGACGTGGTGTCATTCCCGAGCGTCAGTGTCCACTTCCGGGCCGAAACGTAACATCACCCCCTTTTCAGGATCGGGCCCCAGACCGACCGCGGCAGATCTCCTCTCGGAGGCGCGCAATCCGGGCTCCCTCCTCTACTCCAGGGCGGTAGGAGTCCCGCTTGTCTTCAATGCGCTTGATGGCGTTGGCGCGCTGAAGGCGTAACACGCACTCCCATCGCATGCGTCCAATCTTGTCGAGCTCGTCGATCTTCTTCTTGAGCTCTTCCTCCTTTGCCGTATAGCCCGCTTGGAGGCAGCGGTAGCGGTGGACCTCCGCTGTGACCGTCAGGTCGTTCATAGCCATGCAGGCCATGTCGACTGACTCGCGGTAGTTGCTGTCCTGGTCTAGAAAGACCAGGTCGTCGTCGTTGTAGGTGGGCGTGGGTTCGTCGTAGTTGGGGGCGGCGTGCACCGACTTGCCGTACTGCTGGTCGCTGCCTCGTCTGTAGGCGAGGACGAAGGGGTCCGCCGTAAAGACGAGCTGCGTATACCAAGCTGGGTGCAGCCTGCCCTGAGCGTCGCGAATCTGGAAGGGGATGAAGTGGACTCCCCTGTTGTGATGAAACCCGCGCGGTGGCGGAGTTTCCACCCGAGATCGGGAAACTGGACTGTGTTCCTCCGGACGGTAGAGGCGGCGTCTCTTGGGTCTTTCCGATGGGGGGAGAGTGAGTGGTTCCCTGTCCGTGCTGCATAGTGGCGGGGTTTCGTCGTGAGTTTCCGTGAGGTGAGTCCCATACGTGAGATGTTGATTGAGGGGGCAATGCTCCTGCGACAGGTACTGGTCGTATGCTCGATCTTCTTGTATCGAAGCCTCGTCTTGACGGGACGGAGGTCTTGTGGGAACATAGCCTTGCGGAGACGGGCTTCGTGTGCCCGCTGCTGTAGGTGTTGGCGAAGGAAGAAGGGATGGAATGGGGGTAGTTGGACGACTGGGGCTGGGTTGAACGGACTGGGCAGGCGACAGGGATGGTGATGGCGGGGCGTCCTGAATGATGACAGTGGGCTGGACTGAGATGGGGAGCAGGTCGTCGAGGACATAGTGCACTTGAACTGGGGATTGGGACATGAGTAGATGGGAGTAGTAGAGAGGGAGATGGGGACGTCTCTTGGGAAAGCCCTGCGCTTATATGTGTTTCTCTGGCGGGGTTTAAACGTTTGAACTCCCTTATCGCTTCATCTGCAAATACGTCATCCTTCGAGACCCATTGATTATCGGAGTCCGGGTATCCGCGCCACTTGACCAAATATTGCAGTTTCTTGGTTCTGCCGAAGCGCCGAGAGTCTAGAATCTTCTCAACCTCATATTCTTCTTCGCCATCAATCAGATCTGGCGGTGGGCGCTGATAGTTGGGGCCATGTGTGGGAGTTTCGCGATAAGGAGTCAGGAGGTCCGTATGGAACACTGGGTGGATGCTCCACTGTGTGGGAAGTTCTAATCGATAGTTGACTGCGGACATCACCTGAGTGACCTTGAAAGGGCCGTGTCTCCTGGGCGCAAGCTTTGTGGTTGGTTGGTTGGTACGTAGGTGGCGTCCCTCGAGCCAGACCAGGTCCCCGATTTGGTACTTGGGCGTATCTTTGTGTTTGATCCACCCCTGCTGCGCTTTTCTCATCAGTTCCTGGGCGCGCATTCTAGCCTCTTTGAACTGTTTGACGCGAAGTGCTACTTGGGGAATGGGGGAAGGTCGATCGATCCAGTCGGCGCGCGGGTTATACCCCATGAGGATATTGAAGGGAGATTCCCTCGTGGATTCGTTGGGCCAATTGTTGTGCGTGAATTCTGCCATTGGGAGATAGTGAATCCAGTCGTCCTGTCGTTCGTTGACCCAGAAGCGCAGGTACTGTTCTAGCCATTGGTTGGTGCGTTCCGACTGTCCATCCGTTCTAGGGTGATAGGCCGTGGAAATATTCTGCTCGATTCCCAGTATTTTGCATAGTTCTCGTGTGAACTTGGATGCGAATCGCGGGTCTCGATCACTGATGATGCGCGCCAGTAGTCCGAATCGGGAGAAAACGTGTTTTACGTACAGGGCTGCGGTTCCTTCCGCGCTTATTTCTTCTAGGCATGGGATGAATATGGCTGCTTTTGAACAGTCGTGGTCCGTGACTGTCAGTATCGTGTCGCATCCGTCGGCTTGGGGCAATTTCGTGATGAAGTCCAGCGCTATAGTTTCGAACGGCATGGCTTCCGGTTTTGGGAATATGGGTTGCAGTGGTGCGCGCGTGGGTCGATTGTTAACCTTGATTCGTTGGCAGTCTGCGCATCCCTTGACGTAGTCTTGCACTTCTTGTCGTAGTCCGGGCCACCAGTAGTACCGTTCAACCATTTTGATTGTTCGGCTGATTCCCGGATGTCCATGTACCAGTGGGTCATGATGGACTTGAATGATGTTCCTTCGCTCGATTTGGTCTCCCGTGACTGCGCGTCGTCCATCCTTGTACCATGTGCCTTCGATCTTCTTGAGTTTATGGGGATCTACCCATCGTCGGATGACTTCTTCGTCTTGAGTGTATATCGGGTTCGTAGGTTGCATTTCTGCTACGGTTACTGTGCTCCCGAGTCGTGTTGGGTCTTCCGTGGTGTCGATCTCTGCTGCTCTGACGAAGATGTGGTCTGGTAGTACTGTAACCTGTTCGTTGTCGTGGTCTCCTTGATCATAGTCCGGCCGTCTGGATAGTGCATCTGCTCGCCCATTGGCTGTGCCTTTGATGTGGTGAATCTCTATATCATATTCTGAAAGTTCGAGTACTTCCCGAGCTACGCGTCTGGATATCTTCTGGGGGGATCTCCAGTATTGCAGGTTCATATGATCCGAAAACACTTTGATTTTGTGTGGCGATCCTGCGAGGTATTGTCTCCAGTTGCGTAGGGCTTTGACTATGGCGAGCAGTTCCAGATCGTAGATGTCGTAGTTTCGTTCGGCTGCATTGAGGGTGTTTGAGTAGTATGCGATGGGGTGGCGTTTATTGTCTTCGCCTCGTTGAAGTAGTACTGCTCCTACGGCGTATCCTGATGCGTCGACTTCCAGTTCGAAGGGTTTGTCTAACTCGGGGTGTTTGAGTACCGGTTCTTGTGTTACCAGCTCCTTGAGTTTGTCGAAAGCCTGTTGTTGTTCCGTTCCCCATGTCCATTCAGTTTCTTTGCGGGTGAGTTTGTTGAGGGGTCGTGCGTGTGTGGCAAAATTTCGAATGAAAGCGCGGTAAAAGTTGCAGAACCCTAGGAATGATCGCACCTGTTTGACGGTTTTTGGGGTAGGCCATTCGCGTATGCCCGAAATTTTGACGGGGTCCATGCGAATCACCCCCTTTTCAATGATTACCCCCAGGTAATCGAGGGAGGAAGAGTGGAAAGTGCATTTCTCCGGTTTCAGGTAGAGGTCGTGTTCTTCGAGGAGGTCTAAGACTGCGTGTACCACTTCCGTGTGATCTTGTTCCGTTGTTGTCGTTGCGATGCCGATGTCGTCCATGTATGCTCGTATGATGGTCCCTTTGCGTTCGAAGTATTCAATGAGTGGGGCGATGATGTGGTTCATCATAGCTTGGAAGGTGGCCGGCGAGTTTGTTTGTCCGAAGTACATGACCAACGGTTCGTATAATCCATATTTTGTCTTGAATGCCGCTTTCTCTTGGTCGCCGTCTTTGACGAGTATGTTGTTGTATCCCCATCGTATGTCGAATTTGGAAAAGATTATTCCACCGCTTAGATCTGCAATGAGTTCCGGTATTAGAGGAAGTGGGTATTGGTTGCGTATGGTCCATTTGTTGACCACTCGGTAGTCCTGTACTGGTCGTAGTTTTCCGTCCTTCTTTTTGATGAAGAAGAAGGGGGATGCGTACGGGGATTTAGAGGGTCTGATGTATCCTTTGGCCAGTTCCGCGTCGAGCCATTCTTTGAGTGCTTTATCCTCGGCCTGGTTCATCGGGTAGATCTTACAGTCAATGTGATCGGGTGCGTCCGGTTTGAATTCGATTGCGTGATCCCATGGTCTAGAAGGTGGAAGGCGGTGTGATTCTTCTTCACTGAAGACCTTTGCGTGTCGTTTGTATTCGTCCGGGATTTCCTTTTTCTCCGTGTATTGTTGTGCCGTGATTGCCAGTTCCGTTGCCGTGGTTCGTAGATGGACGGGTAACGAGTCCTCTTCTAGTTCTGCGAGGATATGCTCTTTGTGTTGGTCCATGCATTGTTCGAGTGTTTGCCGTAGCTGGTCTGCTGCTGATCGTACCGTAAAGGGTCGAAGCGGGTTGGTCGTTCGTATGATGATGGGATATTGCTTCGTGTCTAGAGTTGCGGTGGCCCAATGGATTCGGGGTTGAAAGGTAGCTAGCCAGGGATATCCGAGTATGATGTCTTCTCCTCCTACGTCTGTGATGAAGAATGGGATTGTTTTGACTTTCCCATCTGTTTGGATGTTGAGGTCGGTGTAATGAGTAATTTTCCCGCCCCTGTTGTGTGTCCCGTCGATGTTCCAGATATTACGGGGTCGTTCTAGTTCTTTGACCCCAATGCCCATTTGTTTGGCGAAGTTGGGGTGCATGAAGTTGTTAGTGGCTCCAGAGTCCACTAGTGCTTGTTTGTCGGCCATTGAGTTACTCGTGCGAATCGAAACTGAAACATGCATAGATTGATAGCGCGTTATGAACTGCGAGTTACATTGAGAAGCCCTCACCCAGGCTGATGGGTTCAGGCGTCGGGAAAATCCTTCCTCATCCATTCCCCCATCTGATTGTGAAGCTCCGCCATTTTGCCCATCATCAGGGTCATCGGCGTCTCGGTTTCTTGGGGGGTTGTGGTTGGCTCATCTAGGTTGATGAGTGGTTCCTCTGCTACGCTCGGGGGTGCGGTAGGGACTTCTTCGATGTAGGCGCTCCGTCCTTGAGGAGGCCCTGCGTATCCTTGGCGTGGTTGGCGAGGCTGGCGACAATCTCGTGAGAAGTGACCTTTGTGTCCACAGTTATAGCAAGAGACGTCCTTAACATTAAAGACGCCGCGCCCTCCGTGCCCGCATTGGATAAATCCTCCTCTTGGTGGGAATGGGGGGCGGTTGTCACGGTGGTTGATCTCTGGGCGGTTTGGGTCGCCTACTTCCGCTACCCGGGCTCGGATTCTTCCTGGGGTGGTATCCATTGCGTCGGGGTGGTTTTGATATTGCCTCCACGTTGGTTGGTTTGGTCTTTGTGGGGTTTGGAAGCGCATCTGTTGCTGTTTGGGTCGCTGTGGTGCGGGTAGTCGTCCGAACCCGTCTTGCCTGGCTTTCATATGAAGGTACTTCTTTTGCTGCTCGATTACGGCAGTCTTCCATTGTGAATAGTTCCTCGGGTCGTGGAACTGATAGGCGTTGCGGTAAAGGTCCATGGGTAGTCCCCTCGTAAATTTGTCGAGGACTAGTTGGTCATCTAGGCGGTAGCCAGCTAAGCGGACCGTTTTCTCGAATTTAGTCACATAGCTGTCAATGTCTGAACCCGTCATGCGGAATCCTTTGTCGAGCTCTAGGCGAGCGTTCTCTTGTTCCAGGTTGTCGCGGAATTGCCTCCTGAAGGCGATTTCGACTCCGCTCCAGAGCCAGGGGTCGTGTTGGTCTACCTGTTTGTCGAGCCATTCGCCTGTCTTGGTGGCCCATTCGTCAACTAGGTCTCCTTGAATGTAGGTGAGGAACATCATTGCTTTGGTGTAAGGGTGGCTGATGCTTCGGTTGAATTTGTTGACTCCTGCGAATCGATTCCATTGGGATAGGAATGCTTCTGCTTTGTCGCGTTCCCCTTTGAAGATGGGGGGTTCCTTGCCGACGAATCGGTCTGTGAGATGTGCGGGGTCGATAGGTGCTGTCGCGGGTGGGAGTCCTCCTCCATTGTCTCCTCCTCCGTCTCCACCTCCGCCTCCGCCTTTGTTGTCTCCGGGGTCTCCCCCGGGTGGCGGGTCATCGGGGTGTCGAGGGTACTTGGTGTCGAACAGCGCTGTGCCAATTCGCATCTCTTCGTGGGTAATGGTCTGACTCATAGTGGTGGGGATGGACTTAGCGATGAGCTCTAGGGCTTCTTCCTCTTGTTCGTCTTTGATAACGCGGATCTCTTCGGGGTTGCTGGCGAGTGAGGGAGACGGTGCGGGAGTTTTGGGAGTGGGAGATCGGGCTGGTTCTTCTGTTTCTCCGTCGATAGGTCCCCACTGATTGCGGGTGACTAGTTCGCTGTTGCGGATGTCGAGGTTGAGTGCGGATGATGCGGGTTTTGTGACTTGGAATTTGTTGTTGGCATCGCTCCAACGGATTTCTGTCCAACAGGTGAAGTCGAAGTTGAACTCGACTGGGATGATGTGTTGTCGGTCTTGCGGGTCAATGTAATAGGCGACGTATCCAGGGATTTCGGCGTCGTCTTTCCAAAAGGCTGATTGAAGGTATCTCTTGGGAACGTTGCGTTCTCCTCGTCGGTCGATGTAATAGGGGCGAAAGGGCACCCAGAGGTCTTTGGTCTTAGGATTGGCCACGGTGGATCTTGGTCTTAATGTAACGTCTACCACGGACGCTTGCCTGGCTTAGGCCTCGTTGGTCGCGGCGATCCTAAGTGGTCGGTAGAAGAGGCGGTTGGTAATGGCATCTGGATACTCAGCTGGATGAGGGGCTAGATCCCCGTTAAGCGCGATGAATGCGTGTAAGTCCTCCGCTTGAGGAACGTTGGCTGGAGGGTCTTCAACTGGGACGATGGTCCTCCACGAAGGGTGATCGACGATGTAGATATACCCGTAGGGCTTGGCGACTCGTTCGTTGTGATAAAGGAACACTTGATGGTATTGCGATCCAATCGGATAGGTGTCCACTGCCCACGAAGGGGAACTCGGGATAAGCTCACGGGGGATCCCTGGTCTAAGGGGATATGCCGGAGACGACTCACTTCACAGGGAGTAGAGTCCTAGGGTGAAGGAAACAGAGAAGACGGTGGTATTGAAGAAGACCAAGATGGCGATCCTGGTCTTCCACGACTACTACTTATACAGATACGCGCGGGCTTTCAAGCGCCGCTTCAAACTATCCTAGCCAATAGCGTAAGTAGAGCAAACCCTAATACAACTATCCTAGGAATGAGTCACATCGAGTCATGATCCGATCCGTTATCGTACACAATCACATGTGCCGGAGCTTACCCGGCTGACTGATCCAACAAGTCCATGACGATATACTGCTGACGTGGTGTCATTCCCGAGCGTCAGTGTCCACTTCCGGGCCGAAACGTAACATTATTCTCTTCAAGTTATGGTGTAATGTCGCTTTAACCAGCTGACAACTGGCTCCAAGCCTTTCATGAGCTACCAGAGGGGAGCTCGCATGTCCTGTCCCTAATGGGGATGACATATGACACGCCCAGTTGGAAAATGTCGTTTATAATGGACATTCACAACTTGATGAGACGTGTTAGAGACTCGGATTGGACACGACACTACTAATCGACTCTTACACAACCCTCACTCGATGCCTAGGCTCGTGAGGACGCTATCAATTGCTTAGAAGCGCTTTCGAAGCTGCACTAAGCAAGGGGGAGTGTTGGAACGTGATAAGTACGTAAGGACCTTATCTATAGCAGTTACGACATTACGGTAGTATGTTTACCTATTACGATAGTTGGGATACGTACTACAACGGGCGCAATACGCCCTCCAAGTGAGAGAAGCCCTATGCCTATCTCGAAGTGGTAGTTTACATCAGGGTAGGACCATAGAGTATAAAAACCCTCCTATAGGGAGGGAGGCGAACAGATATTCACTCTCTTTCTCACTTGTGCGCCCTCTCAACTCTTGCAGTCTCTCAACCTACTCAAAGGTGAGAACACCATTCCTGTTAGCTGCGTGCATTGCTGCGCAACAGTATTTTTCTTTGACCATCTTTGTGTAACTTTTCGCCGAGTTTTCGCGCACTCAAGATCATCTCACAGCCCGAGCCGCCTGACTGCTTTCTCCACAACCGAGTGCAAGGGGTTCTAGTCGGACTATCATAGTCTGCATTTCTCCGTGAAGACAGCAAAGTAGCGCGAGATCGATTTTGTCATTCGCATTACTAAGCGAAAAATATGCACGTCTTCGCAAACTGCCCCGTCAGGGCAACCTTCAGCTCTCATTCGAGCCATCTTGTTTTGCGCCGCATTACTACTCTACTCATACGCTCCATAACTGCGGGAGGGGGTTGGGGGACTTACGAGGTTTCTTTCCTCGTGTTTACTTTTGTATTTCCTCGTACAAATAGAAAACAAGAAACTTGACAAGAAACATCCGTCAAGCTTCAAGACCATGTTCAAGACTCACTGGCAAACGTTGCGGACTCGGACTCGGCAATTGGAACCTTGATTGGGACTCGGAATCATAACATGTAGGCCAACTGTCCCGTTCAACCCGCAGGATTTCAGAGGTATCGTTGCTAGTTTGATGTGTATATTTCCGGATGATATCGATCTTTGCTCGGTGAACTCGCCTTTGATGACGGCCATCTGTCTCGACACTCGTGAATCGATTACGGTGTTGCAATCAAGCGCCCTACTGTATCATCACCCAAGATCTTGTACCTGATAAGGTATCTGAGTCCGAGTTCGTTACACAGCCTTTGGTCAAGTGACTGTTCCGATTGCGTCTTGAGTGCTGCCGCGCACGCTGCGACCACTTCCAACTTTCCATCGTTCTCTCCAGTCTCGAATACGGTGACTCTCCTTTCAGCCGGCGATGCTCAGTTTTCAATTGATTCTCGATGCACTGGATAAATATGCGGAGCAGACTGGGACAAATCTAAAAGAAATTCCATTCGCTGAAAAGGTCCGTGGCTGTGACTCCCCCGGTTCCATCCTCCTACTACTTCAAGAGAACGTGAAAGTGTTCAAAGACTATCGGGACCAAAATCGGAAGTTCATTGATTGCCTTAGCCCGGTGATACAATTTGTTCACGCCTTTTCTGCAATCCTTGGCGAGGCCGCCGGTCTGGTAAGCCGCGAATAATCTCTTTCCTTCTCTATTTTTTTTCACTCTCCGCCAGG
Organism: Lactarius hatsudake; assembly: GCA_024734325.1. Lineage (NCBI taxonomy): Eukaryota > Fungi > Basidiomycota > Agaricomycetes > Russulales > Russulaceae > Lactarius > Lactarius hatsudake. The sequence continues at coordinate 195,032 of JANSJP010000076.1, read as the reverse complement.
TTCCGTTCCAACCTGCAAAACTGATCTTCGTTGGCATCAATGTCCTCTTCACCGTCCGTATTTTTCCTGGCTTATATCGAGTCACCGACCACCCGTCCCTCTGATACCAATTCATGTCAGGCGGCTGAGGGAGTCAGTGCTAGTTATGACGCCCTCCTTGAACTCTTTGAATGTGTTGGGAGCTTCCTCAAACGCCTCGAAATCTATACCAAGATACCTTTGAGCCCTTTGATGACAGAGATAATTGCGAAGATAATGGTCGAATTACTTTCCATCCTTGCCCAGGCGAAGCAACAGGTCAAACAAGGGCGATTCAGTGAGCGTTTTCCTTACCGTGTCTATAGGTTACTATTACTGAACTCCTTACAGAGCAATTCGCAAAGAAGCTTTTAGGGGACAGCGAGATCGAAAACATAATGCGGAGATTGGACCGGCTCACACAGGACGAGGCCCGCATGATGGATGCGCATATCTTGGAGGTCGTCTACGGTCTTGTGAACAATATGAAAGTGGTTATGGACGGTGAGTGGAGCCCCATAGTTGACCCCGAGCCTCTGATCGAACTGCGTCCCTTTAGGCGGCGAGGCATCAACCAGTGCGATCCGAAAAACTCTCGGTATGGTCAAATTATGTGGATGATTCGTATCCCTTGCTCATGGACGAATGGTAGTTACCATGCAGGATGTGGTGAACGAAATAAACAAAATGAACCGTATGTTGTCTCATCCATTATACGTGGCTCTGATGGGTGAAATCGCCTCGCAGGTGACCGCTTGCACGAGAAATCTAGAAATTGGCTTTCTCCGCCAGACCCGTCAGAAAATCAAGTGATTGCGCGCAGAGAAAATCTTGATGGATCTGCGGTGTGGTTTACCCGAGGCAGCACCTTCGAGAACTGGAATGCGAATGGTTGCCTACTATGGATCCATGGCAAACGTATGCGATTCGTCCTTTTGTCTCCAGCAACTGACGGCAGCTCGTCACTATAGCGGGATCTGGGAAGAGCATTCTATGGTGGGCGCCACCGTATACCTTGGAAAGCCCGATTAATAATAATATATGTCGTCCAGTTCCACCATTGTCGAGGAGGCTATGGCTTTACGTGACGCGGGATTGGGCTCGACTGCATTCTATTACTTCGACTTCAGAAATACGGCAAAGCAGGACGTCCGTGGTTTACTGTCGTCCCTCCTCGTGCAACTCTGCGCAAAGTCAGATCCATGCTACGAAATCCTTTCTCGCCTCTATTCCGCCTGCGATAATGGATCGCGGTTGCCCGATGACAAAGCGCTTATCCAATGCCTGAAGGATATGCTGGAGCTCCCAGAGCAGCCGGTGACTTATTTGATCGTAGATGCTCTGGACGAGTGTCCAAATACCTCCGGAGTGGTTCCTCCACGCGAACGGGTCCTCAACCTCATCGAAGACCTTGTCGAGTATAATCTTCACAATCTTCGTCTCTGCGTCACTAGCCGCCCTGAGGCCGATATCCTGGACGCTCTTCACCCCTTGGCATCTCATACTGTTTCTCTTCACGATGAAGACGGTCAAAAGCAGGATATTAACAACTATATCGCCTCTGTTGTCCGGTCAGACCGAAAAAATGCGAAAATGGAGAGCACAAGATCAGAAGTTGGTCATTGATACCCTCTCGCCGAAGGCTGACGGGATGTAAGTTATCTCATTACTTATTTTGACCTTTTTTTTTTTCATTTCGCTACAGGTTTAGATGGGTTTTCTGTCAACTCGAAGCATTGCGTGGCTGTTATCCCCAAGCGCTTCGGCGTGCTCTTGACGAGTTACCTGAAACCTTGGACGCGACATACGAGCGCACGCTGCTAGGCATAGAGAAGGCGAAACAAGAATACGCATACCGCCTCTTTCAGTGCCTCGCAGTCTCTATCCGCCCTCTCCGCGTCGAAGAGCTCGCAGAGGTTCTTGCCGTTCTTCTCGACACCGGAGAGGATTCAGAATATCAAGTTGACTGGCGCCCCGAGGATGCACACCAAGCCGTGTTGTCGACATGTTCCAGCCTGATCACCGTCGTGAATGTGAACGGTTCATCTGTCGTCCAGTTCTCACACTTCTCCGTGAAAGAATTCCTTACGTCATCTCGCCTTGCCAACGCGGGAGATCATCTTTCTCGCTATCACATCCTCCCCCATTCCGCCCATGCCGTTCTTGCCCGAGCTTCCCTCAGCGTCCTGCTCAATCTTGGTGACCGAGTTGACAAAAAGACAATAGAAAAGCATCCACTTGCAATTTACGCTTCTCGGTACTGGGTCGATCACGCGAAATTCGAGGGTGTGTCATCAGGTATCCAGGATCTCTTGGAGCGTCTGTTTGATGCGGACAAGCCATATTTTGCGACATGGATCTGGCTGTACGACGTGGACCGTCCTTGGGAAGGACACATGGCACCAGTTCGCCCGACGCAGCCGATGGTAACGCCGTTATACTACGCCGCACTGTGTGGTCTCCGCAACCTTGTAGAATACCTCTCCACAAGACACCCAGGGGACGTCAACGCTAGTGGCGGGGGCTATGACACCCCGTTGCACGCTGCGCTTGCCAAAAAAGAGTTCGACGCTGCTCAAGTATTACTTGAGCATAGTGCAAATATAAATTCCCTGGACACGACGGGCCGAAGTTCTTTGCATACCGCGTCGGTAAACGGTCATTGTGACATCGTGAAATTTCTACTCGAACGCCAAGCGGACGTTGACATCCGGGAAGACGAAACAGGCTGGACCCCATTGCATCTGGCGACGCAAAATGGAGAACTGGAGATTTGCCGTCTACTGCTGAAGCATGGGGCAGCCCTTGACGAGACGACTAAGTACCAAGAAACACCGCTACACGTGGCATCCCGTTACGGAAGGCTTGAAATCTCCCGCTTCTTCATCGATCAAGGCGCAAATACGATGTCCAAAGCTGATGACGGCAGGACTCCGTTACACAGTGCATCACGATATGGACATCTCGCCCTCGCGGATATGTTACTTAACGGCGGTGTGGACATCAACACGCGAAATGCGAACGAGGAGACTCCCTTGGACGTCGCGTCGGCCTGGGGAAATCTTGAAGTCGTTCGCCTTCTTATTCAACATGGAGCGGATGTTGGCTGCCGCGACAAGCAAGGCTGGACCCCTCTGCACACAGCCGCACGAAACGGGGGTCTCGACGTCGTGCGGCTCTTACTCGACCTTGGGACCGATGTCCAGTCCAGGAATGGGAACAACGACACGCCATTGATCCTGGCGTCACATGGCGGTCACGTGGAGGTATCGCGGATCCTGATAGAGCACGGAGCCGATGTGAGATCGGTCAACAGCGTGGGCCGGACGTCGCTACATTCAGCGTCACATGGTGGTCATGCCGATGTCGCGAAACTCTTAATTGACCATGGAGCGGACGCGAATGTCCAGGCAGCGGATTTGTGGTCTCCACTTCATCATGCGTCGGCTAATGGATATCTCAAAGTTGCAGAGTTGCTACTAGATCACAGCGCAGAAGTTGACGTGCGGAACGAAGACCAGAAGACTCCGTTGGACCTGGCATCAGGGAACGGGAATCTCGATGTTGCACGACTGTTAATCAAGCGCGGATCAAATATCAATTCACAAGACAACCAGAGCTGGACGCCGTCACATTCAGCGGCAAGAAATGGACATCTCGACGTTGTGAAGCTACTACTTGATTCCGGCGCGGATATTGGGATGCGGGATAGGGGCGACAAAACAGCCTTCGACGTTGCCGTTGAAAACGGGAAGCGCGACGTTTGGGGCGTCCTAGCCGGGCATGAGGGTAGTCAACTCGAAGACTCCGCGCGCTCAACTTTGTTGAAAGCGAAGTCGCAAAACTGTCTCGCCGATATTGCGGAACCAGAACCACATCTATATGTTGGCGACTCTTCCGACGAGATCACTTCGTTGCTTAGCGCAGTGGAGAAAGGACACATCAATACGGTCCAGAGACTACTTGACCTCGGCGCCGACGTGGACGAGCGGGACGATCTGCTCCAGACTCCGTTGGACGTAGCATCGAAGAACGGGAGACTCGAAATTGCGAAGACATTGATCAAATACGGTGCGGACGTGAACTCTCGAGATACTATTGGCTGGAACCCATTGCACACGGCCGCACGATACGGGCACGTCGATGTTGCACGGTTGCTGCTGGACAATGGCGCGGACATAAACGCCGTGTAACGGAACCGCCAAACCCCGTTGCACATCGCATCGTGTAACGGATTCGTCGAGGTTGCGCGGTTACTTCTCGAATGTGGAGCAAATGTACATTTACGGAATGCGTACGGCAGGACGGCTTCTCAATCCACTAGAGGAAAGGGGCCAGTTGCGCGGTTATTCTTAGAGTACGGTGTGGGTGATGCATAGGAATTCAATGAACGTGGGGCCAATGCTATGGTGCTGGTTAAATGTACGACTCGAACGTTTTTACTGTAGTGAACTAAGTTAGTACTACTCGTTAGGTCATTATGTGATAGACACAGTTGGATCGTACCGCCGCAAGCGAATGGTACAAATTGGAGACCAACGAGAGCTCGGGTTTCTAAGTTAGACCACATAACATTGTTTCCGTGTGCCTCGTTTACAGTAGATGATGAGACGGTGATGGCCGTGCAAAGAGAAGAGCGACGCGTACAGTATCGCGCCGAATGGCTCTCCTGCACCCGGCCCGGGGCCGGATTGGCTGAGATGGCTAGGGCTCCATGTAAACTGGTGTCGAGCGCTACGTTGAGCACGCATAGACGCAAGGCAGTTCGTGCAGAAACACGTGATTCAAACCGTTCCTCAGCGCGATCCCCGACTGTCAATGTGTCCAGACCGGTCGGTCTCCATCGTACAGACTTATCGATCACGGCCGCAAAACGGGCAAAAATTGGTCAAAACAGGGCGCATACATGCACATTCCGTAGCCCTTTGACTAGCCTACGGAAGTGCTTCACACACGTAGAGGACGAGAAAGCGATCGATTTAAATATTCGAAAACCACAGTGACAAAAAAAGCGTGGGAAAACATCAGCGACATCATGCACCCACTCCGCCCAACCGCTCGCGGGAAGCGCGGTACCGAGCAGCGAGCGCGTCGGCCGCTTCCTTGCGCGTGTCGAGGCTCTCCGCATCACGATACTGCTCGCGACCGCGCGGGGGCTCGACGCCCTGCTGCTTTGACTGCTGGATCGCCGGTCCGGCAAAGCCGGTGCTGTCGGGGGCTGTGCGTCTGCCGCCAGAAGACGTTGCTAGAGCAACAATTCGCGTCAGTCAGGGATCGGATCGATCTGGGACGAAACTTACTGTCGCCGGGAGGGGGGTAGTTCTTCGTGGCGTAGTCGGAATATAGTGGGTAGGTTTCTCGTTGGCGGGGAGGCATTATGTCGTTGATGGCTATGGGAGCACGGGAAGGGGGGTCAGCGACTGTGTATGAGGAGGAGAGAGCACGCACAAGGGTTGACGAGGGAGCCTTTGAAACCGGAGCTCGCGTATTCGTCGCTCATTGTCGTTTTGGCTGAGGGGGAGGGGGTAATGTTGCTCGGGTTCTTGGAGTATTTATTGGGAAGGGGGAGCAGATCAGGTGGTAGAGTAATTTATCGGGCGGGAGACACGAGAAATGCCACATGATGTGTCGCATTTGTGGCTGTTGCATATGATTCTCACTCGAAGCCTTGTTTAGAAACCAAATCAACATGTTTGTATACGTAACTTGCACGGACACGAATAACTTATGCGTGCACGCGAACACGATTTAGGATGAAAGCCAGGCCCCGAGGTGTCCTCTCGTGGCGTGCATCCCGCTGCAGTGCCGCTCTCCACCTCCGCATGTCCTACCTTAAAGGACGTCGATTCAATTAGAGCCCCTTTTCTTGCACGATCAGCCCATCCTTTTTTTCCTCCCTTCCATTCCTTTCGAATCACGGCGATACGGCGGTGTAGCGCCCGCAGTCGTACCTGTCCCCGGTCCGGTCTGAGACGCGGGGTATTACAGTGCAGTAGCGCTAACAATAGCTCCGGCAACAGCATTACGCCAAAACAAAGCGCCGAAACACGAGTGAAGCTAGCTTCAATCTGTGAGTCAGATATCTATGTTCTCCTTGCACAAGTTCACCATCGGATATGGTGTAACGGTTAACATTGCCGCCTCTCACGCGGCAGCTCGGGGTTCGATTCCCCGTATCCGAATGCTTTTTTTCAATAATGGATGCCACGGCGAGTCGGTCGATGGCGTCGAGGTGGACATATCGATTGATCTGTTCCGGAGTAGTTCCGCGTCGTCGTTTGGCAACATGGAGCAAAGGGGACACACGTGAGGTCTCTGTTCGCTTCATGGAGATCGTCACGTATCACATAACCCCATTTGCTCAGACATTTCGTATATCATAGTAGAATGTGCCACGCGCGCCTCCAATTACTGCCACGCCCAGGAGTACAGATACGCAGGGGTTACAAGGAATGAATATATGGATAGCAAAAAGTATATTATCTCGAGTCTAGTATCCGAGTACCCCGATCATTCCTCCTTCTTGGCGCCAATGCGTTTTTCTGCCTCCTCGATAGCAGCCTTGTCTGTCTGAGGGTCCGCAGAAGCTATGCAAGTTTCGGTGTTAAGATGATGTGGGGGGTAGGCGGAGAGGGAAACACGCACCACCAAAAGGCCGGCACCAGCTTTGAACGGCCGCTTAAGGTCGCCGTCGGCATTTTGACCAAGCACGTGAATCTTGACGGTCTTGGCCTCGTAGAGCGACTTGATTGCCATGATCGCTTGCACGAAGAGGGGTTGGGTATATTTGAGGTATAAATGAAGGAAGCCCATCATCGCGACGGAGGTGTATACGCCCTTGATCTACGGAACAAGGGCGGGGTAAGTCTCAACCAGGCAAAACACACAGAAGGTCACTGCGCACGAGCTTCGATGTTTCGGAAAGATCATAGTCCCGCACTGTGGTCGTCACGAGTTTGCCAGGCTCTTGTGACTATAGGTGAAACAACGGACGGGTCAGCAAAGAAGCGAACAGTTTAAGTTTGTTTCGCCTGCACCATTGGATTTCCCTGCTTCCACTGAGAGAAGGTGTGTCAGAAACAACAAAGTTCGAAACTGGCGTAGCTGCGCACCATATTTGAGCATTGTCTGGTCATTCTTAGCCTTTATCTAGGCCACGCACACGTGAGGCTTAGGATAGGCTAGCGAGAAAAGTGTCACACCTTGGAAGAGGTGTAGTAATACACAACAAGAGAAATGGCCTGGCTCGCGACGTAGGCTATCCGGACGTAGTCGAGCACCTGGGGATCCTCGAATGGGACCTTTCGGGCGACTGGGCGGACACGTATGCGAGTCAGCAAAAAAAGGGGACAGGAGAAGGACGAGAATACGTTGCATGACTCCGAGGGAAATGGCGAGGTTTTGCATTGGGCCGTTCATGTTTGCGAGTCGGAACAGGACGAAGTGATGAGGGAGATGGTGAGGACCAAGGTTAGGACTTGCGAATGGTCCAGGTGGCAGAGTCACACGGGGTCCTGGAGTGACCGGGGTCTGGTGACGTCAAGGGCAACTCGCCGCGTCTGACTCGCGTTGGAGCTCAGATTATAATTACAGGAAGACCCTGTCCTGCCCCTCTCGCTCTTCTCCTACAACCACCAACATGAACGACACCGCCTCTATATCTAGAGCGACCTCCATCTCCCGCGCTAGCAAACAGGGCTCGACCATCTCGCGCTCTCAGTCTTTGATCAAGAAGAACATCGCCCCTCATGACCTTCGCCCCTCGGACGTGCTCATCGAGCGTTTCGTCGCATGGAAGGCCATTGTGAAGCAGCTTGTAGCCTACTTTGAGGTGGGACTCTTGTTTCAACTTGATGTGCGCCCTGGTTCACCCTCTGTTGATGGTAGGGTATCGCGGACATCGAGAATAATACCGCAAAGGAAATGACAAAACTCGCCGCCGTCATCCAAGTACCCTTCCGCTCTGCCAATCAATTCCTGGGCGAAGGAGGGCTTCAGGTGAGGGACCGTTTGCTTCCACAGCCTCTGACCTTGTGCTCACCTGAGTATGCCAGGACGTCTACTACGGCATACGGGACAAGACTCGTGTCATTGCGGATCAGCACGCAAATCTAGGCCGTACCATTGATGGCTCTATTGTACAGCACCTGCAAAAAACTGCGCGTAGAGATCAAGGCCCACATCAAGGTCCGCAATTGCTGCGCATTCAAATATCGTTTGTTCCTGTACTAACGTAACACTACTCTCAGAACGTCCAGAACGATACTGGACGACTCGCCACAAGTGTCGCAAAAGAGCGTGAACTATCGTCGCGTCTTGTTGCAGATCTAACCAACGATATTTCCACTTTCAAGAACACACCCCTTCAAGTCACCGCCAAGACTGACCCGTGCGTATTTGTCACCTCTTACCCTTGCCATACACCTAATTCCAACCAGCTACGTCGCCAATATCGCCGTCGTCCGTCAACTACACAAGCAAGTCAACGAGGAGAATGCACTTCAAAAGTCGATCATCATTATGCAACAGAATTCCGCCCACTTTGAGGAAGGAATCGTCCGCGCCATCCAGTCTGCTTGGCAGACATTCGACGAGTGGCAGTCTCGCATGTCTGCTTCTGTCCAGGATACATGGCGTTCACTCGGCGCGCATATGGCTTCCATTCCCGCTGACCAAGAATGGATCTCGTTCTCTGCTCGCTCCGACCACCTCCTCGATCCCGAGACGCCACTCCGCAACCCAGAGACTATCAACTACCCAAGCAAGGAAGACCCATCCGTGATTCCAGTACACACGGGTTATCTTGAACGCAAGAAACGATTCACACGCACGTACCGCGAGTCTTACTTTGTCCTCACACCGTCCGGCTTCCTGCACGAGTACAGCTCGTCTGATCCAGCACAGGCGGCCACGCCCCTCTTCTCCCTTTTCCTCCCCCTCTGTACACTCGGCCCCGCCGCGGGCTCCAGCGCCAAGTCGCACAAGTTCCACATAGAGGGCCGCAAGGATGGCGCGGGCTCGATCAAGACCGGGTCTCTGCGCATCGGGCGCCCCGGACAGCACGCGTGGAGCTTCCGCGCGCGCTCGCACGAGGACATGATGGAGTGGTGGAACGACGTTCGCATGCTTTGCGCGCGCTATCTCGTCGCGAGCGACGCCCTCGAGCGATCGGGACCCGTCGCTGCCGCCGTCCGCGCGGCCGGGTACCTCTCGGAGGAAGAAGAAGAGGGCGAGGAGGAGGGGAGCAGCGTCGAGGAGGAGCAGCACGCCGCCGCCGAGGAGGAAGCGCACCCGCCCGGCGCGTACCACGACATGCACGACGGCGACGAGGTCACCACCGAGCCGCCGTCGTACCGCGGGCACCCGCATGGTGTTGCGGAGCACGCCCAGCCAGGGTACCTCGTGCGTCTTCCTCTCCGCTTTCGAATGAACTGTCACTGATGTACATTTTTTTTGGACAGAACGATAAAAAGTCACGTGGCACACCCTCGCCTGAAGACGGCGCGAACGTGTCGCGCCGCCCCAGCCAGCGCCAGCAGGAAAAGTCGCCCGAGAGCAGCGCGCCGCATACTGGTGTCGACGCAGTCGCGGACGCGGAGGATGAGACGGACGGTGCGGGGCCTGCTGAAGACGCGGGCGTGGGTGCTGGTGGGAGTGCTGGTGGGGACAACACCCGGTTCCACGAGGACGTGTGAAAGGAACTTACGCTTTCCTTGGCTCGAGATCGCACCCAGGTGATGAACCACCGGGTATTCTTATTTTAGTTTCGCTTAAACTCACCTCTTTACATTAACTCTTCTCCATGGCGCCTAGTTCTAGAGACGTCATTGCTGTTTGTGCTGTTTGTTGACCGCTCTACCCTCTTTACTTTACGACTCGAGCTGGCTTTGTAAGGTGTATAAGCCATATGACTGTATTATGATCTTGTGTAATGGGTAGTGCAAAGTTCTGTCCTAGTAAAGTGAGCGAGCGTGTCCCGGCCAACATCTGCGCACTGGCGCAGTAGGACTCGACCTCAGTTGCGACCTATGGACTTACCTGGAGCATCGCATCGAATCGAGAAGGAGTCCGTAATTCTCTATTATTTATGTTTGGAAAGCGGCTTAGTGGGAGAATGATTGGATTTGAGCGACGAAATAAGCCAGGTTAAAAGTCTTTGTGTTGATGCGGCATACGGAAACGCAGAGACGCAGACAAAGACGTGTACGCGGACGCAGACAGATTTTGTTGACGCGGGGGTATATCCAAGAATATATCGTTACTCTTGTCGTTACTAGTACAGCAATTCAGATGGAAGACGTGTATACATATTACCGAATCGTGCATGCGCAAAACTTGAAGCACAAGAAAAGTGACTAGAATTGCACAATGCGCTCCGAGATGCGGCGAGTGTTCGTTCGAGGTCCGAGCGCCGAGTTCGAATTCGAATCCAAAGGCGATTGTCGACAATCGGACGGCGGAGCGATGATTCGCAAGACTGGAGGGGGTTCGCGTTCGTGCGGGAAGTCGCATACGAGAAAGCAACTGCAGTTGAATACAGTAGGTCGAGCTTAGGGCTCTGGTTACATGTTACATGCGGTCTGTAGTCACGAATCAAAACGGGTCCGTCACTACATCAAGTCAGGTTCGCCAAGTCATATCGAAGCAGCGAGAAAGAGAATAATTGGGTCAAGTCATACGAAGCGTAACAAGTAGCGCATCAGACTCAGAGTAAGCCATCGTGTAGTAGGTGGTATTGATCCGTTACAAGTACCCAAGCAGGTTCAGACACTGAGTACGGCAATGCCCGAGTAATCATCTTTGGCGTTGAGCTCTCCGGCGTCGAGCGCGTCCAGCTTCTCCTTTATCGGCCTCAGTTGGTCCGTCAGCGGATCAAGAGCCGGAAATGTTTGAGCCTTGGAATATGCGTCGTTAAAGAGATCCACCAGATCCTGCCAGTGTGGCTGCGGCTTGGGTGAAGTCAGGATATCCTCTGCGAGGATGCGGATAGTCGTTCGGAATATGTCCAGTACCTCTGATGGTACCTGTTTTGCGCCCTCTCTCGGTGTAAGGAAGATGATGCTCGCAAGACTGATGGCGCCTGGCTGGCCAAGAAAGGTCTCCACAGATGGTCCTAAAATAGCCGATAGTAGCTTTGCCTTGCGGTCATTAACATCTAGGTCATGGCTTGCGTTGATGTCGGTTGCGAGATTCTTTGCAACCAGCGCGCCGAAACATCGTCCTATCGTACCGGAAGTGGGGTCCTGGTCGTCCTGAAGGCGACGAATCATGTCGGTATCTGGCAGAGGAAAATCGGATGGCAAGGGCACCGAGTTCCGACTGTACACCCTTACCCAACACCACAGACACTTCAGGCTCACCCGCAGACGCTCTTTGTGCTCTCTTGCGGCCAAGATTCCTTGTATATACGCCTTCAAGTCAAGGAGAGCCAGGAGACGGGAGCCGAAGATGGAATTACTAGTCGGTCGCCGGTCGGGTATATGGGACTCCGAAAGAGCATAGGCATCGAAGAATTCTGGTATCAATGCGGCAGGGTTTTCGGTCTTGTCTTTGACGGGAGTTTTCAGGGTCCATTCAAGCGCATTTGCGTCCGCTCTTTGTTGGGCCTCGATCCCATGGAGCTCGACGGTCCGATACAGGCCGTCCCAAAACCTCTGTTTATGCTTGTTGGTCTTCTGTTCGAGCCACTTTGTAGGTCCACAAAATACTAGGACCATCGGCCGAACTGCCGAAAAGAACCAATACGAGGAAAGATGGAAGGAGCACCACCAGAATGCGCTGTAGGGTGTGGAATATGGGCAATCGAGGGATCGCAACGGCAAAAGTGTCACAATTACGTATGCGATAACGAGGACGAAGTTAACGCCGAAGACGAGATAGCCGAGGGTGAGGGATCCGATGCCCTTGCTGAGAGCGAAAACAAAGGTGACGAAACCTATGCAGTAGAATAGGATGGACAAGTGCATGCCCATGGACAGCAAGTGGTAGGTTGCTTCCACCCGGAATTTTCGAGCGCCGTTGGACAGAAACGTTCGCAAACGCGCCCGCTCGTAAGGTGCGCCGGGTCTCAGCGTGAGTACCTGATACTGTCTGGCCTGGTGTTGGATTAAAGTCGCAAAGAGCGAGCAACCCAAGGCGGCGATACCACTGATGAACCATGAGGCATTGACAATGATGGAAGAAGTTGCTGGCTGAAACGGCTGGCTCTCTGAGATACTCTCGAGGGGAATCCCGTTGGAGATGTCGACAAGTTGTCGAGATATTTGGGTGAGTAGCTTAACGGTCTCGTTGGCTGGATCCGGAGATAACCACTTGTAGCTTTCAACAATGGCGACCGTGATGGCAGCCATGAGCAGACCGGCCTTTTAACATGTTCTTTAGAAGGAAAATACGCAGAGGATGGTGACCAGAACATACAAATAAGAGTAAGCTTTCTGCTCCTCCCTTGTACCTCTCGATCATAACTTCATCCCGCTTCCTTAACTCCTCGAGATACTCCAACCACAGCCCAGAAGGGCCTTTGGAGGTCTCCCCTGGTACGCAAATGAGAATACGGTTTATCAGACAGAAAATCAACTGACCTTCTTGAGCCGACGGCTTGTATTCAGGTTGTGAAGTATTAGAAGCCTTCTCATCCAAGTCCGAGTTGTCATGGTTGTGCGGAGTCATTTGTGAGTATCGAACAATGGGATGGTGAGAACGATGGAAATGGAACGATACGGCGAGCTGGTACTAGGGGACTTCGAGGTGGCTTATAAGTTGAATGCTGTTAGCCAAACCTCCGGTCGTAAACTGCTACTGAACCAGCATCAATCGTTCTCAGGCTGTCAGCGTTGTTTCAAAACAGTTCAGTGCTCATCAGATGATTTATTTTGAGGGGCGCTTGTGGATTTCCAAGTTTTTGACGGGCTCGAAGTTTCTCTTCTATAAGGGAACGAATCAGCGCTGGCTTTCCCTTGGGCAACGTACAAGTTTTCGAAGCATGTAAATCAGTGTGGATATAGTGGGGTGTAAAGCATGTAAAGGGTCGTGACCACTGGCAATGAGCTAGCGGCAATCAACATCATGGGTCGTCGATAACGCACATGGGGATAACACAAATATTCGACATTCGGCGACGAAATGACTCATACCGGGAGAAATAGTAAGCGCCTGTAGATAGGATTGAATCAGACTCGGGAAATTTCATTGGCTGCCAGGCACTCAGGCTGGCATAGAAGCCCGGCCCATCTGTATACCGGAGCCCGTCAAAGGCTGTCAGGACCAATTCCAGTCAAGTTCTGACACTTTGACAGTCTAGTTCTACAGATGAAGCTCGATGAAGTATGATCAGGAAGTGTTCTCTCGAAGGTGATTGCGCCAGTATGCATGGAAGCACTGGTAGGGATGTTGCATACCGACAACTCCGAGTCGGAGGGCCCTGCAGCATCATGATCCATCGACTAGATTGCTCTATTAATATCGTGACAAGTCTCTGGGAACTGAAGCACGGTTCCTCCAGTACTATGTGATTGGACTTTGCGCCGTGAATCGCGCGTCTAGTGCCCGCGCGCGCGGCACAGCTGGTGTATCCCCATCTGGGGTCATTTACTATGAAAACAACTACTAGGTGGCTTCCCATAGCGTCTGGAGGCCGCTGAGCACTTAGATTATATTCCAGAACCGGAGATTTTCCAGATTGCCGAGGTGCCACTGGCATCCAGGCAGCTACTCACATGCAGCAGAATTCTGCCCACTTTGAGGAGAGAATCGTCCGCGCCATCCAGTCTGCCTGACAGACATATGACGAGCGGCAGTCTCGTATACGAGGTCCTCATCTGAAGCCTTCTGTTCAGGATACATGGCGTTCACCCGGCGCCCATATGGCTTCCATTCCCGCTGATCAAGAATGGATCTCGTTCTCTGCTCGCTCTGCCAGTGACCACCTCCTCGATCCCGAGACGCCACTCCGCAACCCAGAGACTATCAACTACCCAAGCAGGGAAGACCCATCCGTGATTCCGGTACACACGGGTTATCTTGAACGCAAGAAATGATTCACACGCACATACCGCGAGTCTTACTCTTGTCGTCACACCATCCCGCTTCCTGCACGAGTACAGCTCGTCTGATCTGGCACGGGCGGCCTCGCCCCTCTTCTCCCCTCTGTACGCTCGGCCCAGCGGCAGGCTCCAGCGCCAAGTCGCACAAGTTCCACATAGAGGGTCGCAAGGACGGCACGGGCTCGATCAAGACCGGGTCTCTGCGCGTCGAGCACCCCGGGCAGCACGCATGGAGATTCCGCACGCGCCCGCACGAGGATATAATGGAATGGTGGAACGACGTTCGCGTGCTCTGCGCGCGCTACCTCGCCGCGAGCGACGCCCTCGAGCGCTCGGGAGCCGTCGCCGCCGCCGCCCGCGCGGCCGGGTACGTCTCGGAAGAAGAAGAGGACGAGGAGGAGGGTAGCAGCGTCGAGGAGGAGCAGCACTCCGCGGAGGAGGAAGTGCTCCCGCCAGGCGCGTACCGCGACAATGCACGACGGGCCCGGGGACGAGGACACTGAGCCGCCATCGTACCGCAGGCACCCGCATGACGTTTCGGAGCCCGCCCAGCCAGGGTACCTCGTGCGTTCCTCCAAAATAATAGGAATGAATTGCACTGATACTAGTACTAGTACACGCATCATGCATCATGCATCACGTGGCACACTCTCACCCGAAGCTGGCGTGGAAAGTTGCCCGAGAGCACTGCACCGCATACTGATGTCGACGCAGTCGCGGACGCGGAGGATGAGACGGACGGTGCGGGTCATGCTGAGGTCGCGGGTGTGGGTGCTGGTGGGAGTGCGGTGGTGACAACACGGTTCCACGAGGACGTGTGAAAAGTACTTCGGCCCCTCGAGATCGCACAACTTACGAAACCTGCTGTCGTATAGGATTCGTGACTGCCGACGCAAATTTAATGGCAAAGTCTCTTCTATTGCCCGGCGATCGTCCGTCCTCCGGCGTCACTCCTGTCAGGCTGTCACGTTCGGTCGTCCTCAGAAATGCACGCCCCCGTCGCCTCCCAGCTGGTGACTTCATCCACGTGTAAGCCACGTTCATCTGGATTCATGTGAATCCTAGTATCGCAACACACTGTTGTCTATCCCATCCCATCCCTGCTTGCCTACTGGGCATATCACCAGTCGCCATTTAAGCCGATCAGCCTTCTAACTTCCATCCTATGTCGATATACGCTCCTGGAACTCCCCCTTCATGCCCAGTCGTATCTCTCGAGAAGTTACTCTTCGACTACCCTGGAGCGGACGTCATCCTTCGTTCTTGCGACTCCCATGAATTCCGCATACTAAAGATGTACATCTTCCATAGCTCTGCCGTACTTGGCGAGCGGATCTTGGCCGCAGACAATCCCCAGCCAGGTATCGCCATCCCTTCAGATATAGCGGCCGCCTCGCTTCCAGTTGTCCGGCTGCCCGATAGCGGTGCCGTCCTTTTCAGCATTCTCACCTACATCTTCCCAGTGCAGCCCATTCTTCCTTCGACAGTAGAACAGGCCATGGAGCTCCTATCTGCTACCCAAAAATACAAGATGGACGCCGTATTGACACACGTTCGGAACCACATTTCCCAGCAGCACCCACCATTCATCCGGAAAGAGAATTCTCTCTACGTGTATTCCCTTGCTCAGAAACACGGCCTTCGTCAAGAAGCGCTCCAGGCTGCACAATCCACATTAGGCTTGCCAAATTTGACTATCGATGGTCTAGATGAGAAGCTCAAAATGATGCCGGGTGTTTTTCTTCACGAACTCTGGAAATATCAACAGAGAGTTCGTGCGAATCTTACGTCAGACCTCAGGGACTTTATGGCATCACATGCCCACACAACGTTCAACCATCCCTGCCGCAAGCCAACAGCGCCGCCCAATTTGGCTGTCCCAGGTTGGTTGGGCGAATACGTCTCGTCCCTAAGCTCATTGCCCTACCTCTTCGACATCTCTGGACTTCACATGGCCCTAACGGATCATGTCCTGTCGCTGAGTGCCGGTGGAGGATGCACTTGTACCATGATTCCTAAAGAGAACATCCTAGAGTTTTGGGCTGCTTTGTCAGCAGTTTATCACGGTAGTATTACCAAGGTGAGTCAATAATGTGACCGCATTAGCTCGACGATTTGAACGCTTTGACAGGCTGAATCAGATCTCTTTCTTGTAGAGGAAGGAACAAATTCCGAGGATCACACTAAATCACCGAGACCATGCTCGTCTCAGCTCAGATGCACGGATATGCCTGACGCAGATGTGATACTTCAGTCATCCGACCTCGTCAATTTCCGCGTCCGAAGATCAATACTTGCCACCTCCTCAGCTTTTTTTGGCGACTTGTTTTCTCTTCCTCAGCCATCAGACAATGAAGTCCTCGATGGTCTCCCTGTCGTGCACCTACCTGAGGACGCAGAAGTCCTGAGCGGTCTCGTCACTATGTTGTACCCAGTCCCATCCGAGTTACCCGACTCCGATGATAAGATCTTGGCTCTCCTTGCAGCCTGCCAGAAATATGACATGATGACTGTCCAATCCTCCGTCCGTGCGGAGGTTAGCCGCAGAGGGTTGCTTTTACCAACGGGCACTGAATCATTCCGCCTATTTGCGGTTGCGTACAGAAAAAGGCTTATCCCAGAGATGAAAGCTATAGCTCGTCTCACGCTGGGCGGCGTAATGATGTTCGAGTATCTCGGAGAGACACTGAGATCGTTCGAGGGCTGGGTATTGTTCGACCTTTACCGCTTCCATCGGTGCTACAGGGATAGCATTACTTCACTCTTTAATTATATCCTCCCGGACTGTCGCAGCGGTCCATCAAAAGTTTGGGTTGGCTGCCCCGCTACTCGGCGTTCTGCATACGGCAAATTCCAGAGCGAAGACAATCGTGGCGACCTTCCCGTTTGGCTTGATCGTGCTTTCATAATGGCGATGATGCGATCAGCCTCGTCTCCGTCAGTCACACCTTCGATCTTTCGTGAGGAATACACGAAGGCGCTACAGGGCCACATCAGTGAAACAGACTGTATTTTTTGCATGAAGACCCACGCTCTGAAAGGAGATGAGTTCTACGCGGAGGTCGAGAACAAACTGGCGCAGGCATGGGATGTGCAATATTCATTTCGCATCGAAAATCCGGCGTCTGAGTCTACACCACCACCATCCGTGAGTGCCCGCTGCTTTAGTACACTCGGATAAACGGCAGGCTTATATCGACCATAATAGGTTTGAGTGAGCTGCTAATGTGGCACCTGATTGCGGAAATGCCGAAGGAAACCATATGAGCAGGGTGATTAGTCCAGTAGCGATAGGAGGGGCGTGCTAACACGTGCACGAACTTACGGCCCAATGAGATCATGTTTTGATAGTCCGAGGGCGAGTTATAACAGGTTACGGAGTCGGAACGAAGCTCACGCGCGAAGGCGAACGGGGTGCAAAGGCACGGGGAAACTTGGGAAAGACACTAGACACACGAATAAGACTCAGGAATCGCGTGCCACTGGAAGCGATGACTGAGGTATACACGGTAAACTACGCGGGTATAAGTACGAGTCGAGAAAGATGGGTTTCCGTCTGTACCGTATTCACATGGGTATGAAGTATAGTATGATAGTCAGAACCGAGACGATACGATAATTCACTCACGAGACCAAACGCATTAATCAATCAAATGTGCGGGTATAATCGCCCACGCGAGCCACATCGGCCTCGCGCACGATGGGAACTCAACACGAGTGTTTGTATGTATTCTATAAGACTCGGAGAACGATAAGGATTGTACTGTGACTTATTGCCACCGGAACTGAGAAGCAAGGGTTTCCAGCCCTGGTAGACATCGCTTTTCAAGTTAGAATCCACCCACTGGATGTTTGATTGTAGTACGGTACCCGACCCCGGGCCAAGACTCTCCGAGCTAATTGAAAAGACAACTTGTGGCCCTTGTGGGGAATGCGGGCTACTGTAATCTACAACAACGTGACTTATTTTCGGCCTACTACAGCCCACCCATGCAATACTCTGACAACAACTGCGCAATTTCCCGATATCCATACGTCACAGCGTCTTGAATGGGTGTCTTGCCGTACACATTCCGTGATTGTACGTTTGCTCCCCGTTTAAGTAGTGACTTCACAATTTCTAGCTGACCATAGATCGACGCCATGTGCAGCGGAGTAAGACCTCGCCGCTGAGAGGCATTTATATTGGTGTCGTTTTCGAGCAACGTCCGGACAACGTCGATATGCCCATGTCGTATTGCAGCGTGCAATGGGGTCCAGCCATCACCCTCTTGTGAGTTTACATCCGCACCGTTATCGATCAACAACCGCACAACGTCGATATGCCCAAATCGTGCTGCCAAGTGCAATGGAGTCCAGCCATCGGTGTCCCGTGAATTCACATCTGCGCCGTATTTGATCATCGTCCTCGCAATTTCGAGATTCCCGTCCCTCGATGCTATGCCCAATGGAGTCTGGAGTTGTTCGTCCCGCTCGTTGACGTCTGCGCCGCGATCGAGTAGTCTCTGAAGTACGTCAGGACGCCCGCCCTCCAATGCGCTATGCAATGAATTGCCCTGCTCATCATCAGATGAGTCGCCATCATACAGTTGCAACTCCGCAACCTCGGGAAGACTATTTTGAGACCCCGCTTCCAATGGGGTCGAGCTCGCTATGTTCAGGGCTCCTAAATGTCTGGCTAGGAAGCTCGTAACGTCGCGTTCCGGTTTTCATGGGCAAGATCTAAAGGCGTCTGTTCGCTGCTATTCCGTATGCCAACGTCCGCGCCAGAACCAACGAGCAGCTCCACGAGACCGAGGTGTCCATTCCGTGCCGCGGAATGTGATGGGGTCCACCCCTTGTTGTCCTGTGAATTGACATTTGAGCCGTACTCGACTAACAGGCGCGCGACCTCGAGTTTCCCATTTCCTGATGCGAGGTCCAATGGGGTCTTCTGGTCCTCATTTCGCACATCGACTTTTGCACCGCGCTCGATTAGCAGTTCCGCGACTTTGGGATGTCCATTAGATGATGCGAGATGGAGTGGGGCCCAGAGATCCACTTTTTGGACATTCACATCCGCCCCATGGCCAAGTAAGAGTTGCACGGCATCGGTATGACCAGCTCGTGACGCAAAATGCAGCGACGTCCAGCCCTCATAGTCGATTGAATTAACGTCGGCTTGATGCTCGATCAGAAAGCGTGATACCGCTATGTGTCCGCCCTCTGACGCCAGGATCAATGGTGTGTCGTGGTTGCCAGTCCGGACGTGGACATCAGTTCCCAGGTCGAGTAAAAGCTGCACAATGTCGAGATGCCCATTTTGTGCGGCTGTGTGCAGAGGAGTCCAGCCGTGCTTGTCGCGGCAGTCAATATTTGCTCCACGCTTGACTAGGCAGCGAGTGACTTCATGCTTGCCGTTGCCAGATGCGAGGTCCAAGGGAGTCTCCTCGTCTGCGTTTCGCACGTTGACGTCCACGTCGCCTTCAAGCAACATCTCCAAGAGGTCGAGATGTCCGTTTCGTGATGCCTTGTGCAAGGGAGTCCAACCGTCCTTATCTTTGGACATTGTATCTGCACCTTGCTCGATTAAAAAGTGGGCGACATCGAGATTCCCATAACTGGATGCCACATGTAACGGTGTTTCTTGTGTCAGATTCGTCTGGTCAAGTGTTGCATCGTGTCGGACTAGTAATTGAACAATTCCAAGGTGCCCTGCGCCCGATGCCGTGTGCAAAGGAGTCCACCCATTGATATTTGCGGACGCTACATCTGCCCCGTGCTCGAGCAGCAGCCGACAAACATCCAGTTCCCCACCCTGCGCCGCTAGAAACAACGGGCTCTCGAGCCTGTCGCTGTCTGTCTGGACGTTAACATCCGCTTGATGTTCAAGTAATAATTCTACGATGTCACGATGACCACCGATTGCCGCTCTATGCAATGAACTCATGCCCATGGCATCCAGGGCGTTTATATTCGCGCCATTCTGGAATAATCTCAGAGCAATCTCAATCTCTCCATTGACGAACGCGGCATTCAGCGGCGTGCCGTAGTTCCCGCCCCTAGCGTTGACATCCATCCCATGCGCAATTGTGAGGTGTTCCGCGAGGCTATGGAAACCACACAGTGCCGCATAGTATAATGGCTCTGCCTCTGGTCGCGTTGGGTGTACTGTCGCCATCGATCCCTTCCAAGGACGGTCAACGTCATATATCCAGACCCATGTCGCGAAGTACGGCCTGGTTGGGTCAAAGAGGCATTCCATCAGATCCTGGATACTTGACGACACGCCTTCGCGTTTCCCATGGACCATCCAGTACCGAGCCGCGTAGATTGCGAATGGCCGCTTTTCTACTGCGCTTTTGTCGACTTTGTCACCAAGATTGAGAAGGGCGCTGAGGGAAGCACGGGCGAGAACGGCGTGGGCGGAATGGGAAAGGATGTGATAGAGAGAAAGATGCTCTTCCGCGTTGGCAAGGCGAGAGGACATGAGGAACTCTTTCACAGAGAAGTGTGAAAACTGTACGACCGGCGAACCATCAACGTTGACGATCATGATCAGGCTGGAACAAGCAGACAACACAGCTTGTTGTGCATCCTCGGGACGCCAATCACTGCGATAGTCCGAATCTTCTCCAGCGTCAAGTCGAACGGCAAGTACCTCGGCGAGTTCTTCGACGCGAAGTGGGCGAATGGAGATTGCGATGCACTGAAAGAGGCGATAGGCATATCTTTGTTTCGCCTTCTCGATGCCCTGCAACGTGCGCTCGTATGTTGCATCCAGGGTTGAGGGCAATTCCTCGAGAGCACGCCGAATTGCTGGAGGAAAACAGCCACGCAACGCTTCTATTTGACAAAACACCCATCGGAACCTGTGGAGGAATGAAAAAATAGTCGCGATAAAGCAATAATGATCACTTACATTCCGTCTGCCCTCTGGGTGAGCGCGTCGATAACCAATTGCCTATCTTCCGCTCTCCACTTTCGCATCTTTCTATCTGACTGCACAGCAGAACTGATGTAGTCCGTGATATCCTGCTTTTGTCCAGCTTCGTCGTGGAGAGAAACCGAATGCGATACCAACGGCCCAAGAGCTTCTTGTATATCTGCCTCGGGACGGCTCGTGACACAGATGCGAAGATTTGGAAGGTGTGGCTCGACAAGATCCTCTATTAGTTCAAGGACGATTTCACGTGGAGATGGTGCGCCAGATGAGTTGGGACATTCGTCGAGAGCATCGACGATGATATAGATTGGCGGCTGGTCTGGGAGTTCGAGCATGTCTTTCAGGCAGCGCGTGAGCGCGTCGTCATCGGGCAACAATGATCCGGCGTCGTGCTTGGAATATAGGTCAGAAATGATGTCGCAGCAAAGATCGGACTTGGCGGAGAGCTGTGCGATGAGGGAGGATAGCAAGCCACGGACGTCCTGCTTTGCAGTATCTCTAAAGTCAAAGTAGTAATAAGCCACCAAGCCCAGTCCCGCTTCGCGTAGCGCCTTGGCTTCTTCAATGATGCTGGAACTGATCGACAAGTGTTATAGAGATAGACGAAGACATTTATGTAGCGCCTACCATAGAATGCTCTTCCCCGATCCCGCTACCGTCACGAATTGCCATCAGTAGCCGGGAAAAAGGGCAGAGTGTACCCGGGAAATACGCACGTATACCATGTATCCAAAGTAGACCGCCCGTCAGATCCCAATTCTTGAATGTGGGGCCTCGTGTACACCACACCGCCGACTCGCCATAGTGGGTCCTGCGCGCAATGATGTGATTTTTAGACGGATCTGGAGGCGAGATCCAGCTTCTGGTATCCTTTTGCAACTGGTCGCCTATGAGACAGTTATACACACCACGGTACCAAGAACATAGGAGATGACCAGGAGACGACGCACGCTTCATTTTATTAATTTCATTCGTAAGCTCTTGCATGATAACTAGTGTCCTCCGTAAAATTGGGAAATACAGAATCGCGCACAATGGCACAACGTACCAAGGGTCTGTCGGATTGCACTCATTGACACCTCGCCACCTGTGTACACAGACAACAGTCCGATCAGATGCATTAAATTCGCTAGGCAGCTTGACTCACCATCCATTACCACCTTCATATTATCCAAAAGACCGTGGACGATAACGAAGGTCTGCGCCACCGTCATGCGGGCCTCTTCTTGCGTGAGTCGGTCCAATCTCTTCAGTATCGTCTCGATCTCGCTATCTCCCAACAACTTCTTTGCAAATTGCTCTGCAGTGCATTCAGAGGTAGTCGACTATAATTAGAGCAAGGGCCCACTCACTGAGTCGCCCTCGATGGATCTGTTTCCTCGCCAAGGCAAGTATGGTGATCAACTCGACCATTATCTTCGCGACTATATCTGTCATTGAAGGTTCCAGAGAGATTCCAGCGTAAATATGGAGGCGTTTGAGGAAGTTTCCGAGGCATTCAAATAGCTCAAGGAGTGCGTCATAGCTCGCGCTGACACCATCAGCTGCCTGCGATTACCCGGGTATCAGATGCACTCGGTGAGTAATAAGGGAAACACGCACAGTAAAGAGGACATCGATACCGACGAAGATGAGTTTTGCAGGTTGGAATGGCACCTATTGGAGTGTGTGTAAAACCAGAATCAGTAGAGAACGAAACGGTTGTTTGCAGCTCACCAGTCCAGCTGTCTCACCAAGAACTCCAGAGAAGGCGTGCACGAATTGTACTACTGGGCTGAGGCAATCGATGAACTTCCGATTTTGGTCTCGATAGTCTTTGAACACCTTCAAGTTGTCTTGAAGGAGTAAGAGGACGGCATTGGGAGATTCACAGCCCTTGACCTTGTCGGCGAACGGATTTTCGTTTAAATTGATGCCAGTCTGCTCGGCGTATTTATCCAATGCATTGAGAATCGATTGAAAGTCAGACATGACCAGAATGAGCAAGAGAATGAGAGGATTGGCGAATTTCGTGTTTGGCCGCGATGGAACGCTTGAAATTCGGAATTGCAGCCAACTCGTGTCCTGAAACGATAGACGCCGGGATAGCGCTCTGTGATCGATTCACTGCCCGCCCGATAGATACATGCAGGTGACTATTGTACGCCGAGACTTGCGCAAACATTCAGCTAGTCTCCTACGTGCCAGTGTCTGGCTGCAATGCGTTGGGGCTGAAACTCCCGCACTTGGTCGTTTCCAGACTCTTTCCGGACTTCCGGACTTCCCCCGCTCTCAATCACGTGTGTTTTCCCGCGCACAACCTTCCTTTTATATCCTACTGTTACCCTGCCAAACCCTGTATGAGGGTCCGGTCGCCCAGGGTTGGACCAGGGTCCATGCGGCCCCAGTTTAGGCTCATTCGTGTGCCGGCCGAGAGGAGTCACCTCAAATGGCGGCAAAAAAAAAAAACCAACCCTGGAACAAGGCTGACACAGGGTCAACTCAGTGTGGGCCGTCTGAACCCGGCCATGGGGTGAATTGACAGTGTAATCCTGTGATCGCGTGATCCTCCACGTTCGCTACAACCCGAAAGCACGCGCTACCCGCATTCAATAGAGATACCATGTTATCAACGGAGACGGAACCGCGTTGGTACTACCGCGTTGATTCAAGGTTCGGGACATTGCGGCCCGAAGGATCATTTCGCACATCGTCTGGAGCACGTCAGCCCGGCCACCGCGACTGTGAGAGAGTTGTGCTCTGCTCTCCATGAACGCTCTTCGGAGCGCTGCAGCTTTCCGCCATGTCCGGGTACTGCACGTATTCTCTCAACGATCAACGCACTCGCGTGCAACAGCGTCCTGGAACAGAGCCACGGTCCGCCCAGGCCCGCACCATTTTCACTCAAACTTTTACCTTCCACCACGGCCGGTCCCGCCCAACTCACGCACCTTCCGTCAGCTTACACAGCAGGAGAAGAGCGTGCCCCAGTCTACCACCACCACTGCCTCTAAAGAGGCCACGCCGACAGCTCCGAAGGCACCTATATCGAATGCAGCGCAGCGCCGACGAGATTGGGCCATCGTGCGCAGGCTCGCGGTGCACATATGGCCGAAAAATGATTGGGGGACAAGGGGACGCGTTGTCTTAGGTGTTGGGCTCCTCGTTAGTGGCAAGGTCCGTCGTCTCAGCCATCTCACACACGTCTCGTTAGGCTAACACCATCCTCCACAGCTGCTGAACGTGCAGGTCCCACTATTTTTCAAGGAAATTATCGATACACTCAACATCCCTCTCGATGCACAATCCACAGTATGGGTCATCTGTGGCTCGGTCATCCTTGCATGTACGCCTTTTCTTTTACCCTGGTGGCAGATCCGAGCTCATGGGAACCGGAACGGTAGATGGTGCGGCGCGCATAGGTGCGACGTTGTTCGGCGAGCTGCTGAACGCAGTTTTTGCGAACGTTGGCCAGCGCGCGGTGCGCACTGTCGCGCGCCAGACGTTTGAGCATCTGCTCCATCTCGACCTCAAATTTCACCTTTCTCGACAGACTGGCGGACTCACGCGTGCAATAGACCGTGGAACCAAGTACGTTCACCCCCCTTCAACTATCTCATGCTAGTCAAGAGCTCAGCTCGCTGTCATGGCAGGGGTGTTACGTTCATCCTACAGGCAATATTGTTCCGAGTCGTGCCCACAGCGCTTGAAATATCGCTCGTGTGTGGCATTTTGGTGCGTCCGCGAGCTCACTTTCGGAGCATCCTGGTTGACGTGCATAGACGTACAAATTTGGTTGGGACTATGCGGCTATCACGCTCGCAACCATGGCAGCGTACACCTGGTATACCGTCCGTACTACTGCGTGGCGGTACGCTAGTCTTCCTTTTTGCCTCCCGACTTTCATCCTGACCACTTCTCCCTCACATCATCAGAACACAGTTCCGCCGCCAGGCCAATTCGGCGGACAACAAGGCTGCAACGGTCGCCGTTGACTCGCTACTTAATTACGAAGCTGTAAAGGTCCGCTTGTGCCATTTTCCGCGCGTTGAAAGTCTTGAACTAACCTCCATCACGCATATAGCATTTCAACAATGAGCAGTACGAGGTCAAGCAGTACGATACGCACTTGTGCGCGTACGAGAAGGCATCTGTGAAGATAGCAACCTCTCTCGCGCTCCTCAATTCGGGTCAGAACGTCATCTTCTCAACTGCGCTTACCGGAATCATGTTCCTAGCTGCGCAAGGTGTCATTAACGGTCCGTTTTGGACACGTCGCACTAATCCTTATGCCTCTCATGATCCTGAATAGGGACGATGACCGTTGGCGACCTGGTCATGGTCAACCAACTCGTGTTCCAGCTGTCCATGCCTCTCAACTTTCTCGGTACCATCTATCGCGAGGTCAGGCAGAGCCTGCTAGACATGGAGGTTCTCTTCAATCTCCAAGCAGAACATACACCCGCTAAGGTTTTTACCAGTCTCATCACGCAACTTCTTAGCTGAAGCTGGGTCACAGGATCCACCAGATGCAAAGCCTCTTTCCCTTTCGGGAGGAAAGATCTCCTTCGAGAACGTCGCGTTTGCGTACCACCCAGACCGCCCGATCTTCCGTGACCTCTCATTCACGATCCCCGCCGGAAAGAAGGTCGCGATCGTGGGGCCCTCCGGATGTGGAAAGTCCACCGTCTTCCGTCTCTTGTACCGCTTCTACGAGCCATCCGCGGGACGCATCCTCGTCGACGGTCAGGACATATCACGGGTGCAGCTCGCGTCGCTACGTGCCGCAGTTGGCGTTGTCCCACAGGATACGCCGCTGTTCCATGCCGACATCATGCATAATGTGCGCTACGGGCGGCTAGACGCCAGCGACGAAGATGTCGTTGCGGCGATGAAGAAGGCGCACGTACATGATACTGTCATAAGACTCCCTGACGGATACGCGACGAATGTCGGCGAACGCGGGCTTATGGTGTCTGGGGGCGAGAAGCAGCGGCTCGCGGTAGCGCGCGCTCTGCTAAAGGACCCGCCGATTTTGTTCTTTGACGAGGCGGTAAGCGTGCGCTTGGCCTGAGGTCCAGGGTCTCTGTACTGATGCGGACGTAGACCGCCGCGCTGGACGCTCAGACAGAATCGGAGCTCATGAAAAACATCAATGCGACGCTTCTCGATAGCGCACGTACGAGCATCTTTATCGCACATCGTTTACGGACTGTCGTCGAAGCAGGTGAGAACCCGCACGGAATGTCCCTCGCCCTGGCAACGCGCTGACCCTTGACAGATGTAATTATAGTGCTTAAAGAGGGCACAGTGGTCGAGCAGGGTACTCACGAAGAACTTTTGCGGGAAGGTGGTCTCTACTACTCTATGTGGCAGGAGCAGGCTGCGGATACCTTCTCCGAATAATCTCTGGTTGTTGTAGAATAATGTATCGTTTACCTTCGATCTATCAGTGTTCGGAAAACTCCGGGCCATGAGAGGACGTCGCGGTGTGTTGCTTGTAGACACCACGACACCAACTCCCTGCGACCTAGATGAGCGCAAGGCAGCCCTTTCTCCCTTCACGTCCAGCCTCAAGAGCCGTGAATCGAGGTGACGATGCGGGCGCTACCTCTGATCGCGCTGCTTTGCCTAATAATCTCCCATCCGACGCAAACGATAGCGCAGAACTTGGGGTTAAGTACCCACCTTACCGAACCTCGAAAGAACACTGACACCGAATCAACCAGAAACCCACTCGCGCTCTCAACATCGCCGGTTTCAAAAAGTCGGCGCCGCGCACGACGAGCTTCGGGACGGGGCCAGCGGAGCTCGAGACGGCCCAGGGCCCTCGATCTGCCGCAAAAGGCACCCCAGCACGCATATATGCGCCTCATCCGTCCACTCCATCCGCCGTACCATCACCCCTCCCCGGATTTCCGACGCCCGAGTTCAAAACGCCTTCGCTCCCCTTTTCCAGGTCTGCCGAGGAGGGGGCCAACAACGCGCACACGTCGCCCCCCGCCGATGCCTCTGTCCCGAACCTGTTCCGCCCAAAGTCCAGCGCTCATACCACGCGCCGTCCTCTTCCTCCGTCGTCGTCATCGTCCGAACAGTCGTTCTTCGGGAACGCTAAGTTCCTCTCTAACGGCAGCGGTGGCGGCGATCTCGACGACAGCGGCTATTTTTCTGAACATACTGACGCGGAGCCCGATCGGTTCGGTCCCGTGAGGTATGCTGGCGACCCCAGGAGCGTCAAAGCGCACGCGGTCCCAGATATAGATGCTCGTTTCGTGAATTCGACGAAGCGTGCCAGACCCGCCTCACCTGGCGATGGCGACGACGAAGACATCCCCATGGCCCAACAGTCCAATCGACCGCGCGACCTCCCAAAGCGCCGTCGTGCTAGCCCGTCCCATTCCCTGTCGTCGCGGACAGCCCCCATGCTCGAGAGCGCGCCGGATGAGGGTGCGCCGGCGTTCGCCCTTCCACCACACATTCCCCACCCTATGGCTGCCATGGGAGATTTGCCAGGTCTAGAATTCTCCGAGGCCGATCTGGCGCGATATGCAGAACTCTACGAACAGGGAAGCGAGCGCTGGTCGAAAGCTCCGACGGAGGAATGGGTGGCTGGTGCTGACGACGTGCTAACGAAGTTTGGTGAGATGATAGACATGGTAGGTTTTTCCTCACTTGCGCATCTGGACTTTAATCCGGCTTCCCTATCCCCCTACCTTACAGATCAAGGACCACATGAGGTACGTTTCTCGATCATCCGATGTTCTTCCTTTGTTGTCCTTCCTTTGTTGACTCGATCCGAATATCACGCATGGACGTTGACAGCTCAAAGATGAACCTGTACAAGTCCCTGCATACAAGACTCTCGGACGAACAGTCTGCTCTTGATCAACGTGCAAAGGAACTGCGCGGGGCTAGCCAAACGCTCGTACGCGACAGTGGGACGATCGGTGGCGCACTCGATTCGCATGAGGTCGATGCACGCGCCCATTAAAAGCCGCGCCGCTCTGAATACGGTCTCCGGAGTCTTGGAAGATATCTTTTCTGCTCGTCCCGGAGAAGCGCTGCAGTACCTGGTCTTTCGATTGTCCTGCTCTGTGCCTCTGGTGTTGTGTTCTCTTGCTGTGGATGTCCTTCGTACCGAGTGCTATGAAAAGATACTTGTCAGAATAGATGGACCGAATGAATTCTTGTTCATTTGAGATTCGCTAGCGGCTTACTTACAGTAGATCTGTAATGATTACCGTGCATGGTGTGAGTTAACACGCATCGGTCCTGCAAATACTAGCTATCGTCATTCGAAATTCCTACGATCAGCCAGGAATAACAATAGCACCATATTGCATTAAACATCATATTGTAATCCAACAGCCTTGTTTCGAACAAACGTTCGGGTTCTTTCTGTACATATCAGTTACCGCGGCCTTATGCATCGATATCACGACTTAATTCAAACCAGCCTAGACATGCGTCGCATACATACGATACTCAAATGATTCGTATCAAGGGGCCACTGTGTCGTTCTTGATCGCCGCGATTACAGTAACTAGCGACTGCGGACCGGCCCGAAGGGCCGGTCTGTGTGCTTCGAGTTTTCGATTTCTATCAAACGCGTCCGTAAATAAATAGTAAGGAAGCATAAGCAGAGCTCGCTCAGAATTCTAACGGAAAAGGCGGTCACAGAAAGCTGGCATTAATGTCGCAGCAGAGGTGAAGCGGGGAACACAACATGGGAAGGACAAATAGGGGCACACTTCCGAGACACATACGATTGGTCATATTTATATGTGTCAGCAATAGGGGCAGACACCCGACACAATACACATACGATTGGTCAGAATTCTATGTGTCAGCAAACTAAAAATGTGTGTCAGCAAATCCTTCGTCTATGCTTTATATATTGTATAGATGTCGACCCAGCCATGCGAGACGGCGCTATTGATGTCCATTCCTAGGAATGTGTAAGTTTGGGCGCGCCCCTCCTACTACTATTCCACATTACGCCTATACAGATATTGCATAAACTGCGAAGCGCCCTACAGCTGGTCCTAGGGGGAACGGATCGGAGGTCCCAGGGCGTGCCGCTGCCGCCACCGTTTCGGTCTCAACACTTACGAGGTCGCGGTGGCACGGACGAGGGCCTCGGCTTCCCTCGACCGCGGCTTGATCGTGCACTCGAACTTTTCGGGACTCCTAAGATGATGGGAAGTTCGGTCAGGTACCAAAACCGTCTCAAGGAATTGAAAGTAGCACGCACGCAAGGATGCCGGGGGTGTATGCGCCAGAGGGCTCGATGACGCGGCCGTCGCGCACGGCCCTCTCGATGCGGAAGGTGGAAAGCACGCTCGCAACTACGATGAAGACGAGGGAGTGGGCCATCCAGCGTCCGGGGCAGACACGCTGCCCAAAGCCGAATGCATAGTCGACTGCGGCCGGGACGCATGGGTCAACATTGGGATCGGTGAAGCGCTCCGGCTCGAACGTGAAGGGGTCGGGGAAAAGTCGGTCGTCGTGCAGGATTGCCCTGATGCGCTCTCGTCGTCAGCGGGGGTCATCGTTTGGGCGCAGAGACAAACGGATATGTACCATGCGTTTCCGAGGACGATTGAGTTTTTAGGGAGGAAGTAGCCGTTGTAGACGTCATCTTCCATCAGACGATGCGGGATCGCTGGAGTGCGGAAATGTAAGACCAGCGCAGAGCGATTGCGGACGCGTACCGAATGGCGCCACCTGTTGCCACCGGAAGACCTCCTTGGACATCGCGGACACGAAAGGAAGGTTGGGCTCGTCGTCAAAGGTGGGTAAGCGATCGGTGCCGACAACGCGGTCGATCTCTTCTTGGGCCCTGTCTTGTGCGACCGGGTTCATCAACATCGCAAGGAAGAAAGTCAGGAGGAGCGACACAGTCTACAAGAACGATCCCTGTGAGCTCTGCTCACACCAATATGTGCCGGGACCGTACCATGTCGGTTCCAGCTGCGGACCCCAACATAAGATGAATACCAGAGAATAACGGACCCACATACAAGTATACATGGTCCCGCCGAGACACTTGATCAAGTCTTCCTGGTATTTGCGATCGTCGTTTTCGGTGATATCGTGCAGTGCAAGGGAAGTGAAAGACGATTTGGCCTTTCCGTCTGTCATCGACTGTTTCACAGAGTCGAAGGGGATGGTGTAAAATCGTTCCGCCACACTGCGCCACTCGCGGGCCCTGCGCTTGAACGACGCCCCCGGCACCCATTCGGGTACGTATTTCACTAAGTGAGAGTAGGATCAGGGAAGCCGGAAGGGGATGAACGGCGAGGCGTACATGCGGGTATGATATCCACAAGGAAAGTCCCAGGGTTAGCGGCCGTCTCCAAGATTTGCAAGCACTCTTCTGCCCGCTTGAGGTAAGGATCGTCCGAGGTGCGGATGTCGAGCCCATACGCGACGTCGAGGATCGTGCTACCAGCCATCCTACCCATCAAGAGCAGTGAGTAGCTTTTCCCACGCCGGGACTAATGCGGGGACGTACAGCTGCATGTGTTCATGGAAGTGCTCAGGGGAGTCTAAGAGCCTCTGCAAGAATCCATGGGCGGCCTTGAGCATTTTTGGGCGGAATTGGGGAACCGCAGAAGGTTGGAAGTGCTTGTGGAACAGCTGGCGAGAGTGCCTCCACCACTCATTGTATGGTGTAAAACCGAGCGACCAACCGAAGCCCATGCTAATGAGCACAGGTGAGAATGTTCTCACGACACCGGCAAGCGATTGCGTTCACGCACAGTTCAACTATCATAGGCATACGCGGCCTGGTTCCAAGTAGTGTGAGATACACTAAACGATTCAAGTTGATGGTCTGTTACCTGTCCGAATAGATGGACGACCGTTTATCAAGCAGGTCATCTGCAACGCCTTTGCTGTTGCACGCGATGAGATGAAACCCGAACACTTGTAGATGCACGATGTCAGAATCTGCATGCGGAGGTTCGTCAGAGCAGAGCGACAAGTCTCGGTGTAAAGGACACTCACTCAGTTCGCGGCTCATTTCCAGGAAACGCTTGTAAATAAAGACACTAGGGATATCGAAGAGGTTGCCGATTATAGGGTAGCCTTTCGGGCCCGGCGGATATGGTAGGCCACCAGGGTTGCGCCTCTTGTCCTGAACGTAGGAATAAACGAAGACGAGAACGACCGTCACTAGAAACCCGACTCCCAGAGAATTGAGTAAAGTGGCCATGATGGGAGCGGCGCTGTGTTGCAAGAGGCCACGACGTAAGGACTGGACTATATAGGATGCTTTCTCCATCAGACCCGCCCAGCTCCTCGGCCCCATCGGGCGTTCCTCGGGTCGTCAAGCGCCCGCCTAGTTTTGTGTGTCTCTACTTCAAGACTAACATCAGGTAGCGAGGCCACGACAGGTTCAGGGTTTAGCTATTGGCTTTGCAGAAAACTCCTTTAGCCAGGTAGTCGAAATTTGACCGTGCTAGTCGTGCGTCTGCCAAACAACCACGCGATGAACCCCCAGGACACTGCAGCACAGATACTCGGAACCTTACTCGGAACAGATAAGGACAACGACAAAGGAATCAGCGGTCCGGTCCAATGTCTGAAACCTTGGGGACGATGCGAATAAGACGGGGGCCTTCGGAATGAAAGACCTGGGCCATTACCTCATCTCGAGTTGAGACAAAGCCTTGGACAAAGCATCCACCTGAACATATAGAGAACCAAGAACTTTAACCAGAGACTCGGAGTCTGTGAGAGTTACGTACAGGTACTTGCATCATTCAATCCGAATCACGGAGAGCGAGTGAGCAAGGAACATTGGACTAAAATTGCGTGGGCGGCCTTGTTGGCGGCCTAGCCGATTCGAGTCTGATTCGGTCGGTTGCCCATAATAATATAAGTTCGTACAGAACTACAGTAAAAGTACTGCCAGTGTATAGCAGGTACTGTAACCTACTGTGGGCCCTTTTGGACAGTGTTTGGTAGTGTTGCCGCGAGTTAGAGTCCATACCTGTGGAAACAGCCGAAAATGAGAGAAATTTCACGAAACACGCTATAGTTTTCGTTTGCAGGGCTCCGAGTCTCTGTTAATACAATATATGCCCTTACTATTTTGGTGCAGACTACGTGAGGTTGTTATTTTGGCAGTGGGGATGGAGATGGATCAAGAATACGACGAAGGAAATATCTGCAGCGCGTTTTTGGAGACAACTCCCGAGTTGCACCGGTGTGAACTCTCGGGTTCAAGTCGATCCGAGTTGCGAAAGTTCGATCCGAGTTAGAGTTCACACCATTGGGTTGTCATCACATGACTCACCTGCCATGCGCTTGTCGGAAAAATCGGTCATTCCAAGGGTTTTCAAGTGTACAGAAATGGCCTCCTCGGGGAAGGGTTTTCCCGTGCCGAACTCTCTAAGGACCCAGGGTTTTTGCCCTAGTTGATTTCTAAGCGCTACTCTCTCGCGTTCCCGCGCTCTCTGAATGCTCGGTTCCTCTCTCACTCTGGACTCTTCTTCCCTTCGCGTTTTAGCATCCCCCTTTCCCCTGTTATCTATTGCACCCTTTCCCCCACTCTTCCCTGGTATATAGCCCATGTATTTACCACATTTACACCCCAAATTTGAATACAGACCCCTCTCAGGCTTCAGGGCTCAGTGTAGTTCGTCCCTCGCGTTCTCCAAAGTGCCGCACTGGCGCGCGGCCTTAGCAACTCCAGCGTGACACAATCCCGACCTCAATGGCCACCTATGCGAAGTTTCGCACCACGCCGATGCGTGCACGACCACTTCCGACCACCTGCGACCAACCAATCCCATTTCCATTCCCGACCTCGCCGCACTCGCGCGCGGCTCTAGCCCTTCAATACCGACGTGTCCCCAATCGTCGCGTACCCATATTCGACAGCTCGTGCCCCGCGAAGGCCTGCGCGATACCGACGATTGGGTGTCTTCTCGTTTTTTTGGATCTTTACTCATTTTTTTGTCACCTACACTCCTATTTGCTACCTCAATAATAATTATGTTGGCCTCTACGATGACGGGCTCCCTCTTCGCGCAGAACATCCGCGGCGCACCTGTACGCGCGCGCGACCTTTGCCGCTCTGTCAACTTGGTCTTGCTCAGTCTTGTTCGGTCACGTGCACCCACTCGGTCAATTCGGTCAGTTCGGTCAACTCGGTCAACTCGATCATCCTTGGTATGACGGAGCTGCCGCTTGTCGTCGCTGTCCCCCATCGCTCTTCCTCCACCTTCCATCGCTCTGAATCTTGCCGCATACACACACAGCCTCTCTCTCTCTCTGTTACTCGGTTTCCACCCTCACCATATGCCACTCATTCTGTACCCTCTTATCTTACTGGCTCGCTTCGCATATGTGTAAATCCTTTTGCATTTAAAACCCACTCTCGTTCCCTAATAAACGGCACTCAGTTGCCACTGTATCCCCCTGTTCGTCTCGGAAGTTAGGCCCAAAGGACATTGCTTCATTTCTCGTGGTATCGTGCCTTCGGGCTCATTAAAGCGCTCATTGTTCGGGTTTCTCAGGTTCATCGGGTTTACCCTGCTTGAGCAAAGAGGCGTGGGAACCTTCAGAATTGAAGGCTTCTCATTGGCTCATGTTTGTTTCTGAACTCCCGAGTTAGAGTTAACGTCGAGTTGCCAACTCGACTCGGACCGCATCGACTCGCGGCAACACAGTGTTTGGTAGGCTTCAGCTTACAAAAGCACGACACTACCGTGCCGTAACGCTCACTGGCATGGCGATGATGATGACAATCACCTCTTGACGGGCTTTCGCCCCATAACAACCTTCCAAATTACGTCCCGCACCATTGTCCCGCTCGCGTCTTCTACACCACTCTCGGCCTCTCTCACACCTGTCTACATTTAAACACGCATTTCCACGTCACCCTCCGACGTGCCGGCGTCTTCCTAAGGAAACGTTCAAGATACGGGCTTGAAGTGGCACACGCAGACGTTGTACTAGTCGCACACAACCGAGGCCGCTGGCATGAGACTCCCCGTGAGGGGCAAGTGAGGGGTATCATGGCAATGTAACGTAATGCAACGTGTGCTATCCTAAAAATATTGTACTGTACTAAGGGGGACAGAAACGCGATGCCAAAAGCCAATACTGTACCTATCCTTACAATTCGTGACGGAGACACTGACCTGGTTCATGTCAACTTCTTGATGTCAATCAGAGTTGGCCAAGAGCCTGGCAGTGCGGGAGTTTCGGGCGGCGAAACCAATCGCCGCGACCTTCTGCCATCCTTCACAGTAAGAGGATTCGTCGAAGCGACAACAAACGAGACACGTCAGTATTGATCTGAGTTTATCTCTGGGAGCGTGACTCACTGCGGGTCGCGTCTTTTTGGTACGGTGCCATAGAGGCACCCGCGGTATTTCTCCGACGGTTCTGACCCCAAAATGCACGATAAAAACTCTTCTTCCCAGTATCAATATCTCAGCCCTGTTCTCAGCGCTTCAGTGCTCGAGCTCCCTAGACCCTTGGTAGTCCCCGGTAACCCTTATAACCATGTGCTACCGCTGGCTCTCTGTGCTCTTCGTCCTCATCGTTGCGTCCCTCACCGGTCTCGCGACGCCTCTCGCACAACCATGGCACGATATGAGTGTCAAGCACGCCTGGAAGGCCGTCCCAGACAACTGGGAATGCCTTGGTCCCCCTCCCCCCGGCTTCACGATTGACCTCTATGTTGCGCTCCAGCCCCAGGAAGAGAACGCCTTGATGGAAGCACTTTACGAAGTTAGCACCCCTGGGCATCCAAAGTATGTCTCCTTTAACATCCCTCGCGCACGATGTACTTATGTGCGGAGCTGCTCCGTTCCAGGTATGGCAAACACCTCTCAAGGGAGGAGGTCGCTAAGCTCGTCGAGCCGCACCCAGATACGCTTGAGCTCGTCCACTCATGGTTTGCACACCATGGCGTGCATTCATCCTCCATCTCGACGTCACACGGCGGCGGCTGGCTGACAGTCACGGACGTGCCCGTGTCCCAAGCTAACGAGCTCCTCGGTGCATCATACCAACTATACAGGCTCACTGGGACGAACGACACCGCGATTCTCCGCACCGTCGGGTATGCACTCCCTAAGGTACTACACCCACATGTGAAAACCGTCGCGCCGACCACATTCTTTGCCTCTCCGCGCGCCCTCCACCTATCACCATACAGGCACTCCGCCAGAGCAGCGGGGGCGCCAGGGAAGGCAGCATCAAGAGGGCCCGTATCGAAGCTGTCGAGCCGCGATGAGGAAATGACTCCGGAGGTATTGCGCCGGCTGTACAACACCGACACTTATAAGCCCACCGCGCTTACCAAGAATTCGATCGGAATTTTGGGATACAACAATCAGTTCCCGAGCCCGATAGATCTGAACATGTTCATGTCTGTGTTTCGCCCCGACTCAAACGCGGATGATGTGACCTTCACCGTCGAGACGATCAACGGCGGTACATATGACCCCGGCTGGCCTGGCATCGAGGCTAGCCTCGATATGCAGTACGCGCAGGCCATAGCGTACCCAACCCCGCACATCTTCTACAGCATCGGTGGCCAGGCCACGTGGTCGCCCAGCGATAAGAAGCCAGTCATGGGCGACTTCTTTCTCATGTGGATGGCCGACATGGTCATCCAGAGGAAAATCCCGCAGACGATGAGCGCTTCGTATGGTCTCATCGAGAACAAGGTCCCGGCGGAATATGCACAGAGCGTGTGCACTATGTTCATGCAATTCGGTGCGCGTGGCATCAGCATCCTCTACGCGAGCGGCGACGATGGCGTCGGCGCTGGGAACTGCCAAGACGCCTCCGGAAAAGTCCAGTTTGCCCCCAATTTCCCTGGAACCTGTATGTGTAACACCTTCTTTCTCGATGCAAGCAACATGCAAACGCAGGCACAAGTCGCTTACCCATCATCACGGTTTCGCAGGTCCCTACATCACTAGCGTCGGCGGAACAACGGGATCAATGCCTGAGGTCGCTGCGCGGATCTCCGGGGGCGGTTTCTCGAACTATTTTGAGCGCCCCCCTTACCAGAGCGTTGTTGTGCCCGCCTTCCTCCAGAGTCTCGGCAGCCAATATGACGGCATGTACAGGTGCGTTTCTGCCGTGATCTGTCCCAACCTGTCATCACTTTGTAATCTTGTGATTTATGCAGCCCTGGCGGCCGCGGGGTCCCCGACGTCTCAGCACAGGCGCTCAAATTCATGATCGTCGTCCACACCAATCCCGTTCGCGTGAGCGGCACAAGCTGTTCAACACCGGTGCGTCTTAAGCCCGTCGCCCCACTCTGCTTCGTCCATCCCCGAGCATCCAGTTGATTGCTCGTGTGCAGACCGTGGCAGGCATAATCTCCTTACTCAATGACTATTTAATTTCGGAAGGGCAGAACCCGCTAGGGTTCCTCAATCCCTGGTTGTACACCAAGGAAGAGGGGATGTCCGGTTTCAACGACATCATATCTGGCTCCAACCCGGGCTGCGACACTGATGGATTCACGGCCATCGCTGGATGGGACCCTGTTCGTCCTTATTTGATTGTTTATTTTATTTTGACTTGGGCTGACATGTGGGTTGCATAGGTCACGGGTCTCGGGACGCCGGACTTTTCACAACTGCTGCAGGTACTTTTACGTACAAGAACAAGCCCGGGAAACCAGAGACGAATATTCTCGGAGCCATTTAACAAGAGCGATATAACAGCCACTCGAGATGCCAAGGGAATAGACGAGTATTTCTCATCACTTCCTTGACCCGTACCACACCCGCCTGCAAGCACGACCAGGAAATATTCATTTCCCACCCCTCAATTTCCTTTCAGGATGAACAACGCGTGAGGGACACTGGGATGACACCGATGCAGAACGACCCTTCCGAATGACAACAAAATTTGGTCCTCTGGTGCATGAACGAGTACGCGTTGACCTCAAGTTCCACATCCCTATTTCCTTCATCATGGCCACACAACACCCCCTTGGAATTCGCCCCTCCCGGAGAAGTATCAGAATAGAAGGGTAAAAGGCGGATCAATATTAATGGAATTATGGGATGTATTCAATAGACTCTGAAGAAACCCCTCTTGTGTGAATCCGATATCCGACGTGCCTCTAACAATCCGCGGCATACTATTCGGTCAGCCGATTCTGATCGATATCTGATCTCTCGCATCTTCGGCTCTCCTCCAAGGCGATATCCGTGTTCTCACAGAAATGCCAATAGCCGTTGTATGGTCGGTAGACGGTAGTCCAAGTGAAGAAACTTGAATGATGGATGTCCAGGAATGCAAGGCGGGATCGAAACCCCCTCTTGGAACCAATACTCAAGGTGTCGGATGCTTCAAAGCGTGCAAGAACAAAAACTAAATAAAGACGACTGCGACTGGTTCTACAGGGGAGAATCAATGCTCTATATAAATATAGAGACAATTGACAGGTAGATAGTGCACGTCATGGGTATGGGTCACTACGACTCACTAGACCCGTACCCCAAGAGGGCATCTCGCCGATGGAAAAATTGCTGTCAGATCAGGGTGCTTGCCAAATGTGGGCAGACTCTGGGAAGTATATGCGCATATAGCTACATACCGTGCAGAATTTGTGTGCAAGGAGGGAAAGCGGTGCTATCATGTCTTCAACGTTGTTTCCACCAGAGGGCCAGCGATGGTGCATTCAAGTTGAGGAAAAGGGCTGGAAACAATTTTTTCGTGGACAGTATGGTGTTGGTAGAGAGGCAAGAGGGGCATGCAGTGAGCGGGAAAAGGCGAAGGCGAAGGCATGGGGTTATTGAAGGCGTTAAAGGTGTCGAAAGCGGAGTTATCGGGGAAATTTCTTGGGAAATTTTGACCAAAGTCGGACTCTACCTCATTCACCTCATAGGCCTCATCCCCGATCGAGAAGCTTCCGCCCGGTTTCTATGCATTAACTCACTGTACACAAGGCCTCGTAAATCCATGTGTCGGTCGGCGCCATACCGTAAGCACGACAGTTCAGTTTCAACTGCTTCCTTATAGTTACCACGTCCAGCGATGATGACAACTACCACCTCTTGACGGACTTGAGGCCTTTAATGGCCTTCCAAATTACGTCCCGCACCACCACCCCGCTCGCATCTTCGACACCACCGTCGACCTCTCACACCTACGTCTACGTCCAAGCGCGGATTTCCACGGACCACGCCACCCTCCGACGCTCCAGCGTCATCCTAGGAAGGCGCATTCGAGATACGCTCACCAGTCTCGGCTTAGTGGTGCATGCAGATGGCGTATTAATCGCACACGAACGAGTCGCTGGCATAAGACTCGCCACGAAGAAGTCGTGGTGGTGGAAAACGTGCCCGCAAGCGTAGTAGTGCGGGATCATGATGGCGCGACAACAGAGAGCGGAGCGCAAGTCCCCTCCGCGCGGGTTTGTCGTTCAGTCGAAGGTTGGGTCCCGGGGCTGCATACATTGCAGGTCTGTACCCATCTATCCGACGCCAACGACATCGAGCATAAGGAAAGGGGGATGCTCACCTATGTCCATAGGAAACACCTATACTACCAAGCCTCGTGCCGCCGTCCTAACACGGCGGGCAGGAGTGGATAAGTGGAGGACGAATAAGTGGTCGACTAATGTCCAATATATGGACTACTAAGGTGACTTGGCTGTTATTGCAAATTATATTAAGATAATGGAATAATTTATAGACCTCTCTTTATGTGTCAGAAAATTATAAATAAAAATACTCAAACAATTAGATATTAGTCCATTGCTTAAGAGAGGTCTAATTATTTCTGAGCATATTTACACTTAATTATTTGTATTGGCTGGTGCCTGACAATTAAGTTTAAATACATATGGAAATAATCAGAGCTCTCTTGAGCAAGTGACAAATATCTAATTGTTTGAGTATTTCTATTTATAATTGTTCGACACATAGAGAGAGGTCTACAAATTATTCCATTGTCTTAATATAGTTCACGATAACAGTCAAGTCAACTAAGTGGTCAATATATTGGACATTAATTGATCCCTTAGTTGACTATAAGTGGATTCTGCTAACCTGCTCCTGCCCACCATGTAAAGGAACTCTTGTTTACCCGGCTGCAGTAGCACTTCTTTGCTACTGCAGCAGGTGGGATGGACAGTGCCGCAAGCCAGCTTCACCCCAAGGGCCAAGGTTGTACTGCCAGAGTGCAATAAATGTGATGATGTGTCACGATCATGTGCCACGCCACGTAATGACTCATGGACTCATGTTTCAGATATGTTTCAGACGTGGTTTATATCCAGAGATCAGCTTATCTGATCTGTGATTACATTGTTCTGTGCTTCAGATGTGGCTATATCTAAGCATCAGCTTATCTGATGTTCCATTGTCTTGTTCTCTTCTGTGCTGGCTTTCTACTGTACTTTTCTCTGTTTCATCTCTCCTTGCTGGCAGACGACGTGTAAACCCTGTAGTGCTGGCAAGAGCCAGTCAGACATGTATATAAGACGTGTAGTTTATGCTGTAGGATCCTTGTTTCAGTCTTGTTCATAATATAGCCCATTTCCTTTCTCTTGTCCTTCAAGCTCGATGCTCCGTCGCTTAGTAAGCAACTGGTCCGGTGCCCCGTACCCCAGACCCTTGCCAGTGCACAAGGAAGAGTCCCTTGGACTGTAAACGCTGAACGCAGAGTCGCATCGACTATAAACGACTGAGAAGCCGTACAGGTTGTACAGACTCCGGCTACCCACGCGGAACGATCCGGGTGATCGTAAAATGATGAGGACAGTAGTCATGCCAAGCTGCTGCAGCCACTGAGAGGTTGTTAAGTTACAAGCAATATCACACGAGCCAGCAATCGACTAACAAGCTGTCGTTTGCCTGTGCAGCATGTTAATAATGTTCTCAGGAAGGTCCAGCCTATCCACAGATGTCCATTGTGGAAGAAACATCATGGCTTGAACCTGAGGAAAGCCTATGGTGATGTGATGTGATGCAGCATGTGCCGTATGCCCTAAGCAAATAGTACTGTATGATACTGTACCAAGGGGTACAGAAATGCAATACTAAAAGCCAATACCGTACTCATCCTTACGAGTCATGATGGAGATACTGGCAAAGAGGAGCAAGAAGAGGAGAGTAGGAAAATGGCCAAGAGTGTGGAGACACTGGTACAAGGAGACTAGCTGAATGTCTCAGCATAGGGAACTGCATGTATTTATCATTGGGTGGGCAGTGAATCGATGGCCAAGCAGTGCTAGTGCCATCCCAGCGTCTATGGTCTGAGGGTACAGCCTGAATACCGAGTACACAAGTTGGTTGCAACTTCAAGAGTTCCACCTAAATGTAAGTACGCTACTTCCTTCCACTTCCATGCTCTGATCATGCTGACTGTCGAGCCACCCAATCATGCCGATCATTGAGTTCCTTTCTACGTACCTTCACTCGTCATTGTACATCATACCTTCACTCGGCATCCCCGGATGACACACGCGACACAGAGGAGAGCTTGACATATAAGGAGGCATCCTCGTCACCTTGGATAGACAGACTCCGCTTCCCTATCATCCTTATTATCCTTGCGCTATCACTCTCAAGAGACTCTTCATTAATATACCCAAGTTCACGTTTGGTTATCGGCCTGACTGAGTGTAGCTGGTTACAGCCAGCTTCCACTTTTTTTTAAACGTGCACCTTGGTATACACCGTCACCTCCTTGTGAATATTGTCCACCTCTCCACACTGTTGTCTCCTCATGACTATCATCTACCTCCCTGGCATTGTCCACCTCCCCACACCGTTGTTTCCTTGTGACTATCATCTACCTCCCTGACGTCAGTCACTACCCACAGCCCCTGCTCATTTTCCCAACACCTGTCACCGTAATTCCAGTATTTCCCCGCCGTCACACCATACACACAGTACCTCCTGTGGTCACTATCGTGACAATTGTCCACACCAGTTACTGTACATACGGTATCACCCAGTCATCACTGTCCTGAACAATAGCACAGTCCATTTACTGATCGTTACCTGTACTGTCCCCTGCCTCGTCCTGTTACTCGATTGTCCTAGACTGAGTTGGTGTAACACCACACTGAGCCTGTTATCCGTATCCTCATTGTACACACAAATAAAATGCCCAACCAAAAGCCTGATCCCACAGTGACACAGCCACACCCTTCATCAGACAACAAAAGCACCCCATCGACCACACTAAAATGCGATCATTTCATCTGGCACTGTGCAGTGGACTGTGCAACATCCCATATTCCAGTAAACACTACTGCACTTATTGACAGCGGAGTTCACATGGTCTTCATTCGCTCTGATATTGTTGACAAGCTAAAACTGCCCACACTTAAATTAAAAGAGCCAGAACAGGTCAGCATTGCAATTGACCCTCAGACCAGATGCACTGCTCTCACACACTATGTCCACTTGACCGTAACTTCCCAAGATTGTGCTTTCCGTTCTATGGTACTACACGCTGTCGTAGTTCGCAACCTTTGTATGCCCATCATCCTGGGGCTCCCATTCCTGAGTGACAATGATATCGTTTGTGATTATAATAAATGTGAGTGCTTCGCAACAAAAACAGACCCCCATACAATCTCCTGAGCCTCATGCCACTACCAAAACACTGGTGCTGAGTTCCCCGAATGATCACAACTGATGTATTGGCAGTGATCCACGAGAGGATCAGTGTCCTCGAACTAGAGGATGCACTCACAAAGAAGGACACAGAAATGCATCTCAGATTTGCCAACCTATTTGAACCCCCCCTACACTCAGACAATCTACCTGATAAACCACGTGCTCGAATCCAACTAAAAGACCCAAACACATCGATAAAGTCCAGAAACTATCCCTGTCCCCGCAAATGGAAGGAAGTGTGGCACACGTTGCTCCAACAACATTTAGATGCCGGACGCATATGCCCCTCTTCTGCCCCTGCTGGATCCGGGGCCTTCATAATCCCAAAGGCTGACCCTACTGCTCTCCCATGATGGGTTAATGACTATAGACAGCTTAACGCAAATACAATTACTGATAGCTTCCCAATTCCGTGAGTCAATGAGATCCTGGCTGACTGTGCGTGTGGCACAATCTTCGGCTCCATAGACATGATGAATAGCTTCTTTCAAACGAGAATGCATGAGGACAACATTGAACTCACGGCAGTCAACACGCCATGGGGTCTATACAAATGGGTAGTTATGCCCATGGGAATCAAAAATGCGCCAGCCATCTATCAGCAACAAGTCACAGCTGCACTGCAGCCATGGATTGGAAAGTTTTGTCATGTCTACATTGACGACATATCCATCTGGTCCAAATCCGTAGAGGAACATGAGCATAATGTTGCCACGATACTCCAGGCACTCGCCAACAACAAATTATATTGCAACCCAAAGAAAACGAAACTGTTTGCCACAGAGATCCAGTTCCTCGGACATTGGATCTCAGCAAGAGGAATTGAAGCTGACAAAGGAAAGGCAGACTGTGTGAAGAACTGGCCTCGACCAACATCTGCAAAACAAGTCCATGGATTCCTCGGGTTGGTACACTACCTCGCTGCTTTCCTTCCGTGTCTTGCAGACTACACGTCCATCCTCAATGAGCTGACATGAAAAGAATGTGACAGAGATTTCCCACCTTGGACAAGCTGGCACCAGGAAGCCTTTGAAAAAATCAAAGAACTTGTGACCTTGCCTGAATGCTTGACTACCATAGACCTGGCGCTCATGCCAAGCCACAAAATATTCGTCACAATGGACACCAGCAATACAGGGTCCAGGTTTCATGATCCAGCCGGATCGTTCGTGCTGTAGGGCAAGGGTTCGGGGATCGGCGATGACGATGGGCAGAGGGCAACTCTGCGGAAGAATGCTAGGAGACGAGAGGGGTCACGCGAGTCACACAAGATGTGCAGACAATGGCTGGGATTTGAGAAAACTAAGACAAAGTATCTACAGACACAACAGCCTTGTACTTATAGTCGTACATACTGTGGTTTTCATGACGATTTTCTGTAATACTTGGGGACGCGTAAGCGCAACACCCAAGGCCGTGTAAGCAGACCGCTGGCAGATGACGAGACAACTATGCAATTCTGACGTTATACTGATATTCCTCCGTGCCACGTCACATGTCACGTGATCGTGACACAGCCCTCCCACTAGACGAAGTCACCTCAACTTCCATGCCTATTGTGTGGCGGTGCCCTGGAATCGTGCGATCG
This sequence comes from Lactarius hatsudake, assembly GCA_024734325.1. NCBI lineage: Eukaryota > Fungi > Basidiomycota > Agaricomycetes > Russulales > Russulaceae > Lactarius > Lactarius hatsudake. The sequence continues at coordinate 151,850 of JANSJP010000076.1, read as the reverse complement.
TACGGAACAAAACGCGGGGTAATGACCCACATGGTGCAAGGAGTGTCATAAAATTGAGGGTGGTGCACTGGAACGTAACAATGCATCCTGCGTTGACAGAAACAGTGGGGTCGCAGGCAGTCTTTCGCAATGTGCGATCCGTTGCAGAAGGCGCAGTGCAATGCCCTAGGTTCTTCATCGTGCAACGCCGGGAATGGAAGAGGGGGAGGACGTGGCAGGGCCAGTGAGGCAGCCAGAAGTGGTGGGTGAGGGGGAACTGGGCAAGGGGCTATGCCCTCGAGGGATTCTAGGTGGGCTCGGTACCTGCAATTGTTAGCAGTCGGATCACTCATGTGATAGACGTCGAGGCTACTGGGAAGTGGCTGGGGAAGGAAGGGGTACATGCAAGATGTGATGTTCGACTCTCTGAGTCGCTTGTCTATGCCCTCCGCCTCCGACAACCAGTCGTTCCACGCGTTATCCAATTCTCTCATGCGTGTGAACAACTTGTGCTTCCACCTTGTCGACCACCTGAACTGGTGCACTTCGGCACACATGCCAGGATCCGCGACGTATGCTATAGCTCAATCGACCTCGACCCTAGCCGGGTGCGTCTCCAAAAACAAGGTGAAAGAGTGGCCTTGCACAACGCCTGGTTGGACACGGGGAGGGCGAGGAATGGTGTAAAGAATCTTGTAGTATTGCGGCTTGCCCTTGCCCTCCGTTCCAAGCACGACAGGCTGATCGCGTTGATTGATTGCAAATTGGATGAAGGGGGCTGGCCCCCGCGTCCCATCCTCGAACAGGATATCAAACGCGTAAGGCTCAGTGGGCCTCGACACCTTCCACCCTGTGCCTGGATGCTCCGGTACTACTGGTCCTGTCAAGATCATGGGTGGTGGGGAGCGAAAAGCTCCATTGAAGGGGTCTTCGATCGGTTTGGGGCTGTCCGAGAGTTCTATCGGATCATCAACGCTTCCCCTGACAGGCCTGATTTCTTCGACAACTAGCTCCACGCACGCTTCTTCGATCGGCAGAGGGACATCATCTGTGTAACGTCTACCACGGACGCTTGCCTGACTTAGGCTTCGGAGGTTGCGGCGATCCTAAACGTTCGGTAGAACAGGCGGTTGGTAATGGCGTTTGAGTACTCAGCTGGATGTGGAGCAAGATCTCCGTTCAATGCGATGAAGGCGTGCAAGTCCTCCTCTTGAGGGACGTCAACTGGGGGTTCTTCCAAAGGGACGATAGTTCTCCAAGAGGGGTGATCGACGATGTAGATGTAGCCGTATGGCTTGGCGACTCGTTCGTTGTGGTAAAGGAATACGTGATGGAATACCGATCCCAGGGGATATACGTCCACTGCCCACGGAGGGAACTTGGGATAAGCTCACGGTGATCCCTGGTCTAAGGGGATATGCCGGAGGCGACTCACTTCACAGGGAGAGGAGTCTCAGAGACAAGAAGGCGAGAACGATGGTGGTATTGAAGAAGACCAAGATGGCGATCCTGGTCTTCCCTCGCTACTACTTATACAGATACTCGCAGGCTTTCAAACGCCGCTCCAAACTATCATAGCCAATAGCGTAAGTAGAGTAAACCCTAGTACAGCTATCCTAGGAATGAGTCACATCGAGTCATGATCCGATCCGTTATCGTACACAATCACATGTGCCGGAGCTTATCCGGCTGACTGATCCAACAAGTCCATGACGATATACTGCTGACGTGGTGTCATCCCCGAGCGTCAGTGTCCACTTCCAGGCCGAAACGTAACAATCTGGATACTCTCCACGCTCTACGATGGCTTGCTGAGCCAGTTCTTCACATCTTTCGCGTCTCAAATGCTCTCAACGATTTGCCCTATCTCTGGAATGACGGCGGTGGCTAGTGTCAGAACCTCTGTAGGTGGCATGGCCAAATGAATCTTCTTTAGTGGTCGGAGTATCTGCCCGGGCATTGTGGTCAAGGGGCAACTTTGCCCATTCTTCTACGTGTCTGAAGATCTTGAGTCGGTCAACTTCTGGTAACTTGGCATCAGGCACGAAGTAGAACTGTGGAGGATGACGGGGCTTTGGGATGAGAGGGGTGGTAGGGGAAGATGAGGGGCGTAGGACTATAGCACGATCGTCGCGTTCCATGTCGATCTGGTTGACCTGTAGTGCGGGTCTGCGTCTAGCTTTATACTCGCGAATGAGTTCGTCTGCGTGGACGTCCTTGGCATTCTCCCAACTATTGTACCCATCTGCATAGCCCTTCCAATGGATGAGGTATTGGAGCGCCTTCTTTCGCCCAAATCTTCGTTCCCCCCTTACCTCTTCGACTTCCCACTCTTCTTCGCCATCGATAATGTCTGGTGGCGGCTCTTCAAAATTCTTTCTGTGCATCTGTGTTTCATGATATGGCGTCAACAGAGCGGTGTGAAAGACGTTATGGATTTTCCATCGAGGTGGCAAGGTCAATCGATAGGACGTTTTTGACACTTCTTGCGCTATCATGAAAGGACCATATCTTCTGGGTGCCAGCTTCGCAGTGGGATGCGTCGTCTTCAGGTTGGTAGCTTCCAACCAGACCTTCTGTCCTACACAATATCTTTCATGTCTCGACTCGGTGATCCACTTTTCCTGAGTCGCTCTCATAGAAGCCGCTGCTATCTGTCTGGCTTCATGTAGTAGAGTCAATCAATGCGTGGTTTCCATCGTTCTTGTTACATTGTTCTCAGGTTGATGTATGCATGGGGTAAATCCAAAGAGCAGTTCGAAGGGAACGTTCTTTGTCATTTCGGATTTCCATGCGTTCAGAGTATATTGCACGATTGGTAACCAGTCTGCCCAATCGTTGTTATGGTTGCTGAAGATACGAAGGTATTGCTCCAAACACTGATTTGTATGCTCTGACTGACTGTCTGTCTGTGGATGATACGTGGTGCTGATATTTTGAGTAATCTGCAGCTTGCTCATTAGTTCTTTGAACACGGTAGCTGTGAATCGTGGATCCCTGTCCAAGATTACTCTTCGTGGCAATCCGTAGTGGGGTAGTACATGTCTCAGGTATAGCGCAGCTGTTTCTACAGCACTTAATGTCTCTCGGCACGGAATGAACAGGCTAGCTTTGGTGCAGCCTTGATCAGTGATTGTCAAGATTGTGTCATAGTTCTTTGATTTTGGTAGCTTTGTGATAAAATCCAATGCGATGACTTGGAATGGTAGTGGTTGCACTTCGTGGGTTATTGGATATATCGGGACTTTGGGTCTGTTTGGGAGGTTCTTGCCTGACTGACACGCCGCACACCTGTTAATGAACTCTGTTACGTCTCTTTTCATCTGCAGCCACCAATAGTGTTGCTGGATGGCATCCAATGTCTTTGCGATACCCAGGTGTCCTGCTGTCATCGCCGAATGGAATAAGGCAATTACCCCCCTCTTTAAGGGCATGTTGTCCACGACGATAAGGCGATCCTCGCAGAAGAAGAGCGAGTTAGATTCGTGTGCAATACCCCGAGAGACCAGAGAAAGAAGGGCTGTCCGGTGAAGTCCATGAGTGGTTCTAAGTCGATCGTCTAGTGTCGACGTTTGTAGGGCGTCGACAAACAGAGACGGTGGGAGTACTAAGACATCCGTGTTATTGTCCGACAAGGCTGATACAAGTTTTAGATGACGCAACAGGGCATCTGCCTGTAACAACAGTCCAGGGCGGTGAAGCAGTTGGAGATCGTAGTTGGCCAGGACGTTGATGAGGCGTGCAACTTGTCAGCTAATGTGTTGAGGGTGTCGGTAATGGAGGAGATTTGCGTGGTCTGTGAAGACCGTGACAGGGTGAGAAGCTCCAACGAGAAGATGTCACCAGTGTTCCAGACTGCGAACGAGACCTAAGATTTCTCTATTGTATATGTCGTAATTCCGTTCAGCACTATTGAACGACTGAGAGAAATAGCCAACAGCCTGCACCTTGCCTCGTTCATCACGCTGTGTGAGTATCGCGCCTATGGCGTCTGCAGAAGCATCTGTCTGTAATTTGTATGGTCTATCAGGATGAGGTTGGCATAACGCCAGGCAGCTCGTGGCGATGTTGAGTAACTTCGATAATGCGGCCGTGCACTCCGTAGTCCATATGAACAGAGCGTCCTTTTTGAGTAGCGCGTTGAGGGGACAGGCTATAGTCGCGAAGTTGGGGATGAACGGTCTCTGATAATTCAGGATGCCCAACGTGCTTTGCACTTGGTGTACAGTGGACAATGTGCGTGGCCAGTCTCTGAGGCCACTAACCTTGTCGTTCCCCATGCGTATTGTTCCTCTTGATATTGTCATGCCTAGGTAGTCTATCTCGTCAACTTTGAACACGCACTTGGCCAGCTTGAGGAAATAACTTTCGTGCTGCAGTACATTGAGTACTGCGCTCACGATTTCCCTGTGTCTTTGAAGGTCGTGGGTAGTGGCTATTAAAATGTCGTCCATGTATACGTAAAGCTCGCCAGGGTACTTGTCCAATAGATGTCTGAGGAGTCGGTTCATAGCACGAGAGAACATTGCCGGCGAGTTAGTCAATCCGAAATACATGACGAGCGGTTCGAATAAGCCCAGTGGTGTTTTGAAGGCCGCTTTCCATTGGTCTCCATCTTTGACGAGGATATTATTGTAACCCCATCGAATGTCAAATTTTGTGAACAGACTCTTGTCTCTGAGGGAGGTTATAATATCCCCGATGAGCAGTAACGGGTATTCGTCTCGTACTGTCCATGCGTTTAACGCTTTGTAATCTTGTACGGGCCGGTTTGATCTGTCTTTTTTTTTGATGAAAAAGAGTGGCAAGGCGTAAGGGGATTTTGATTCCCGAATGTATCCTTTTGCCAATTGTTTGGACAGGAAAGCGTGGAGATCTTTCAATTCAGTAGGGTTCATTGGATACACTTTAGTACCTAAATGATCGGGTGCCCCTTCCTTTAGTATGATAGCATGGTCATCAAGGCGTGACGGAGGGAATCTCTGTGCAGCTTCTTCCGAAAAGACAGAGGCGTAGGCTTTGTAGACTTCGGGCAACTCCATGGTTCTCCATACACCGGCCGCCATGGCCATTTTTTGTGCGATGGTTTCATTGATTCTTTCTCCACCTTGTGAGAGGTTCATGGGTCCCCCACTGTACATCCCTGTGGCCCAGTTGATCATAGGTTGTCGTATTTTGAACCATGGTAACCCTAGTATGGTGTGGCAGGAACCGAGATCCATAATGAAGAAGTCAAGTACGTCTTTATATTCTCCATCGATCAATGTGAGTCGGCATTTTTCCTTTAAAGCCCCATCAGTATTGATCGTTCCATCTGCATTGCGGACATCGATCCTTTTGACACTTTCTGTGGCAAAGCCCAGAAGACGAGCCACCCCCCTGTCTATGAAATTGCCGCTAGCTCCCATATCTAGCAAGACGAGCAGTTCCTGGTTAGTACCCAGAATCTTGGTTTTGACAGTAATCAATGAGGTTGTGACGCTTTGCATAGTATTGATCGAGAGCATCTCCTCATCTCCCGTGTCGAGCAGTAGTGCTGAGATGAACTCCTGTCATTCAGCTGACGACATGTTCATTACTGCAAGTTTTGCCATGTCCATTGATATGGGCTCTGACGGCGGTGGTGGGGATTGCGCGGTTTCGCTGGTCTGTGCAACATTTGCGATTCTTTGTGTTTGATTTTGTCGCTTCTTCGGACAAGCGTTCGATAGATGTCCTTGCGCCATGCAGCAGAAGCAATGTCCTTCCTTCTGGCAGTGTAACTTTTCCTCTGGTGTTCGCTTCATCTGCCAGGCCAGTTTCAATGATGTTTGGATGTTATTGACGTCCATCGGGATGACTTGGTCATTTCAAGATGGACGGGCGACGTGTATGGCCTTTGTAGGTCCCATCTTCTGTGTGTCGTTCTTTCCACAGCTCAAGTTTGCAATGGCATTGGATATTGCCTGATATCTTTGCGCTTCTTCCTGCGCGGCTTCCCGCCATTTGGCCATCTTCTTTGGCATAGTCTGTCTTTGTAGACACGCCACTAACAGGCCTTTCTTTAGTCCTCTCTTGAAAAATTCGATAGTTCTGTCAGTGTCCACGTCCCACCCTGCAGCGAGCGACAACTGATCAAACATGGCAATATATGAGTCAATGTCATCCCCTGTCATCGTGAGTGTCGTGAGTTTTTGTAGGGCATTCTGCTCACTCAGAGTATCCGTCCAGGTGTCCCTGAACCCTTTTTCGAACGCAGTCCATAAGACTTCATCCTTCTCGTCGAGTTTCGGGACATGCGTGGTTACGCTGTCGTCCAACTCTTTACTAATCTTATCTGCCCAATCATCCACGTTAGGTCCTCGGATATATGAGAGGGCCAAGCTGACACAGCTATAGGGCAAGACCATGAGTTCGTGCGCTCGATTTATCCGGCGATACTGGTGGAATTCTCGAAGGAACTGAAGGCTTTTTGCCCTGTCTCTGGAGAATTCTTTCAGGGCCTGGCCCTTAAGAGAGCCAGTCAACGGTGGTGTGGCCATGGGAGTGAGTGATGTTGGAGTAGGTGGTTTAGCGGGTGGGAAGGAAGTAATGGTAAAATGTGCGAGGGGAGGAGAGGCAGGTCGTTTCCCTTTCTTTTTCGTGGATGTATCTGACGAACTGTCTTCGATAGCTTTCACCGGGTTGTTTCTCCAAGCGTGGAAGTCTTCCGACGCCTTTCTGGTCTGTCTTAATCCCCACAACGACGAGTTATCAATAAGATTGGTGTTATGTGTGTACCAACTGTCTTTGTGTGGTTGTACTTCGTACCAATTGTCCTCGGATTCGAAATATTCAACATTGATCGCTTGGTTGTGAGTGGCGACTACTCTGTATCCACGGGCTTGCTCCCAGAACGTGCCTGTCCCCGTGAGATTGTTAACGTTCAGTTGGGTCCTGCGTACAACGACGCGTCGTTTGGCAGGATCGTCTGTCTGCGCCGGTTCAATGTATGCTCTTTCAGCACTTGGCTTAGGTGTGAACAGTGTGACAATATCGTCTGCCAGACTGTTTTCTTTATTCATTGGACTGTGCAATGAGCGCAGGATCGGTAAGAGTGGTCTTAGTTTGTTTCACGATCCAGCCAGATCATTCGTGCCATAGGGCAAGGGTTCGGGGATCGGCAATGATGATGGGCAGAGGGCAACTCTGCGGAAGAATGCTAGGAGACGAGAGGGGTCGCACGAGTCACACAAGACGTGCAGACAACGGCTGGGATTTGAGAAAACTAAGACAAAGTATCTACAGACACAACAGCCTCGTACTTATAGTCATACATACTGTGGTTTTCGTGACGATTTTCTGTAATACTTGGGGACGCATAAGCGCAACACCCAAGGCCATGTAAGCAGACCGCTGGCAGATGACGAGACAACTATGCAATTCTGACATTATACCGATATTCCTCTGTGCCACGTCACGTGTCACGTGATCGTGACACCAGGGCAATACTCTCCTTTGGGCTGACATACGACACTGCCAGGCCTGTTGTGTTACATTTTTGCCTTCAACTGCCCTTCAGACACGCCACGCCTCGACCCTGAACACTGCTATCCAGAAACTGGCTGACAAGTATGCCAAAGAAGAACTGGAGATAGCCCAATTAGTGGCTGAACACACTGAATGAGCTAAGTCTCCCACACCTTACTACCCGCCTGGAGGAGCTCAGAAGCCGCAGGATTACTGGGAGTAGTGCACGTGACCTTAGCGCCCACCCATCATGTGACCCTGGCACGTGACCTGGCTAGAACCGCACCAGAAGGGTCCAGATGAGCTTGTGCCTGGACCAGCCTAGACTGCCTCGTGTTTGATGACTTGTACGTTCCTATTGATTGTGCCTTGATTCTGATGGATTCCATATGCTCCCCCTTCTCTGATTTGTTGACTGCTGCGCCCATACACCACAACTCCCTTATCTCTGACTCATACCTTTGCGCCTTACTGCCATTGGTAGATTGCTTATCTCTGACTTGTTGTGACTCATTCCTAGGATCCCTATACTAGAGTTTCAGAGTTCCAAGCTGGGGTTCAAACCTCCTTGGACTTGTATAAGTAGATGGGCTTATGGTTGCTGAAGACCTAAGCTTGACTTCTTGGATTATACCACCCATTGTAGTGCCACTTCTGTGCTGCCTTGCCAGTTGTGTGCTGTTAGCTACCTTTGGTGCTTATACATCTGTGTTTGTCCTTAGCTGGCCTTTGTGGGTAACCCTTGGCATCCCTTCATTATCTGCTTTCCTATCTCTCCATTGTTGGTGTGCTGCTTCGCTGCCGACTTCTCTCTCATATCCTTGCACTGTATTCTGCCAAGGAATTGTCTCTATTATCTTGCGTTTATCTTAGTCCATATCCTTTGGACTTCCCTATTACGTCTCACTTGTGAGCTAGTAGGCGATCATGTACGTGACTTCAACATCTCCCATGATCGTTAGGCTGTTGTTGTTTCCTAGAGCCCGTGCTGCTAGAAGAATGTCCAGTGGAACATTACACGTCGCGTACGACTCCCAGTCTTTCAAAGAAGCAGAACTGAATTACCCGTTACACAAAAAGGAACTACTGGCTATCATTCGCGCTCTTGCCAAATGGCGGTCTGAGCTCCTTGACCATAGTTTTGAAGTCTGGACCGACCACTGAACACTGGAACATTTCAACACGCAATGCGACCTGTCCTGGCGACAAGCACATTGGATGGAATTCCTGTCCCAGTATGACGCAACAATACATTACCTACCCGGCGACAAAAACTGTGCAGCCGATGCCCTATCCCGTTTACTGGACACCCCCACTCACTGCCATCGCCGCAATAGTGAGCTCTACCCACACAAACAAAATATGCACACGCTTCGAACTCAAAGATGCAATCTTGTCCAGGATAAAAGATGGGTATAGCACCAACCCATTTACACAGAAATTGATGAAAGCGGCTGCAGGCATGGAAAACGTCCAGACAGAGAATGGATTCTGGTTCATTGAGGACTGTCTTGTGGTACCAAACACTGGCAATGTCTGTGAAACCCTGTTCCAGCTGGCGCACAACCAACTCGGACACTTTGGTGCCCCCAAAACTTACGGGTCACTATGCATGTCCTATTATTGGCCAAACATGTGCCACGATCTTGAAGAGGGATACATCCCAGGCTGTGCAGATTGCCAACAAAACAAGTCCCACACCACAAGGCCCATTGGACCACTCCACCCATTACCAATACCTGACGGATGGTGCGACTCGGTCGCAATCAACTTTGTGGGACCACTCCCAGTCAACAACAGCTTTAATACAGTCCTCACATTGACCGACCATCTTGTTTCTGACATCCATCTCATACCCACAGTGTCCACACTGTCCACAGAACAGCTGGCCCAAATTTTCTTTGAAAAATGGTACTGTCATGAACCTAGAAACTTGGGTCATGACTCAGGTGTCTAAGACCGGTCCGCGATGGCCTGGTCTTAGGTAATCACCTTCCTAAAGGGGAAATCCGAAGTCGGAGTTTGAATTCCGTACTCCGACAATCACATGATGTGACACGTGATCTTACATCGTTTACCAAGTCACCTGACGACTCCAAGTCGTACCACTCCTTGGATTTATTTGATTGGACTGCGGAGTGCAGTCGTGCCACTTCTACAATTATTCCTATTGGACTGTGGAGCAGTCACGCCACAATGACGTGATTGACTGTGGAGCAGTCATACGATACAATACTGTTTTCTCATTGGACACTATTCTTTAGTGTTTGAAAGTTTGCTCCAGTCTGGTCTTTTGAACCCGAGAGCCCAGACCAAGACCGAGACCGGTCTTCCAGATTTTCTGAGCCACAAATAACCAGACTGAACTGACATAGACCAGTCTATGTCGGTTTTTTCCGGTTACAAGACCGGTCTCAACCAGTTGAGGTTGAGACCGGTTTGCAACTGGTAAAGACCAGTCTTGTAGGCCAAAATAAGTACTCTCATAGCAAGGACTGTACTAATAATTACCGAACAATGTACAGAAGTTTAATTAATATAATGCCCGCCCTGTCCGAGTCGTCACCACCCCCCCGCCATTGTCACGCGTTGGCTGTCGCAACCGAGTTGTTGTCAGTTGCATCTGTGTTGTCGTCCATCGCATCCGAGTTGCCGTCTGATGCATCAAGTCATCATCGTCTGTTGCCTCCGAGTTGTCATCGTTGTCATTCAGTGTTGGCATGTCCGAGTTGTCTGAGTCCTTGATGAAGTTGACAGGTTGCCTCACCGTCACTATTGTTAGTTGCTGCCAGCTTTGTTGTCTTCACCCCACCGTCAGACAATCCCGCCTCACCATGGTTGAATTGCCATTGCCACCTTGGGTATGTGGCATTGTTGGTGTCATTGATGCTGTTGTGAGTGCGCTAAGACAAGCCATATCATGGTTTCCTAAAGTGTGCTTTCAACTTGAAAGTGCCCAGCCCGGGGTTGCCAGCTTGAGTCTTAGTCACCATACTGACTGCCCATTCTGCTGTTCCTTTGCCGGTTCACTCATCTCGCAGTTAAGTACATGTTATATCCTTCTGGTCAAATACCTCAGCTGCAAATATACCTCAACCAGCCACAACAGCGGAGTGCCAGTCAATGGCAACTTGAAGGCAATGACGGCAAGACGAAGACGAGGACCTCAACTTGAAGACGATGACCATGACCTCAAGACAACAATGACAGCCTCAAGACGACCACGACGACCTCAAGACGATGACCACGACCTCAAGATGAAGATGACAACCTCAAGACGACAACCCCAAGACCACGACGTCAACCACGATCTCAAGACCACAACTACGACCTCAAGAAGACAACCTTAAGACGACAAGTCAATGACCACGACCTCATTGACAAGACGATGACAGCGACAACTCGGACTTGGACTCAGGTGATGCAACGTGATTCAAACAATTCAGGAAAGATTTTTGTGACTATAGCTAGTGTATATACTTCATGTACTAGTACTCTGGCTGTAATACGGCATCATCATGTGAGAATAATTTGAGCAAAGTAAAGAGAAAAGACCGGTTGAGCCTGGTCTTGCATCGGTCCACCGATTTTTGGCAACGCACCAAGACCAAGACTGGACCGCGGTTAGCGGTCTTGATTGGTCTTAGTAATTTCCGGTCTGGATTGGTCCCAGTCCGGTTCAGTCTCAGTCTTTTTTCAGTCTTGAGACTGGACTTCCAAACACTACTATTCTTAGATGTCTCTGGAATGTTCCATTCTGCAGTATTCCACAACACCCATGGGCAGACCTTAAGCCTGCCCTAAACCTACGCACAGACCACCCCTATAGGTATATAAGGTAGCGCAATAGAACAGACAGTCCCTCAGACTGTCCACTTGTGACATCCTCTACTTGCCTCCTCCTCTGCACTAGTGCCCCTTCAGTTAGAAGACACGATCTTCTACTTAGCGACACCTCCTCGATTCGAGTTCTGTCAAGTCAAGCCAAGTATTCCCCTTCGAATCTTCCCTTCGAGTTCTCCACCACCCCCGGTCTTCCAAACCCCGTTGTGATTCTCTGTTGAGTGACAGTGAGTCTCCACAGGTACTGTGAAAACAGGCTTCCACTGGAAATAGTTTCAGACCGCAATAAGCTCTTCGTTTCCCACTTCTGGAGAGCATTGCACAAGCTTACCAGTGTAAAGCTGAAAATGTCCTTAGCATACCACCCAGAAACTGACGGCTCCAGTGAACATACTAACAAAACTGTGATACAATGCCTTCGCTTTGCTGTGGAACGTGACCAGAAAAGCTGGGCATTGGCATTACCGAAAGTCCGGTTCGATATCATGAACACAATCAACAGCTCCACTGGCTTCACCCCCTTCCAGCTACACTTTGGAAAACCTGCACGACTCCTACTGCCACTAACAATGGCACAAAGCTTGGAAGAGCCAGTGGACGTAACCGCCCAGGAGCTAGTGTTGTGAATGGCACCAATCGAGATGGAGGCGCATGACAACCTCCTCAATGCCAAAGTTAGCCAGGCTGCACATGCCAACGAACACCGAGCGTTACACTTCCCTTTCAAAGTCAGCAACCGTGTGGTGCTGTCAACACTACACAGACGCCGAGAACACAAGTCAAGTGATACACATCGCGCGGCAAAGTTCATGCCACGTTACAATGGACCGTACCGTGTAACTGCAACTGACAAGGCCCACTCCACAGTTACACTAGATCTTCTGGAACAACCAAACATATTCCCAGTGTTCCACACGTTGGAAGTACGGCATTTCACAGAAAACAATTATGAACTATTCCCACAAAGAGCACTCAAGCCCCCAAGTCCCGTCACAATTGATGGCCGTGAAGAGTTCTTCATTGACAAGATCGTCAACCGACGTCGACGGGGATGAGGAATTCAATACTGCGTAAGGTGGCAAGGCGAAGGCCCAGAAGGCGACAAGTGGCTCCCAGCAAGAGAGCTCAAAGACTGTGAAGCGCTGGACAAGTGGCAGAAATGACAAGACGCTACTACAATCCCGCTGCTGGCCAGCCTTACTCTTAACCATACTTGTTGTTTTGAATAGTCTGCTCATTGCCGCCGGTAGCTTTCCCCACAGGGGTTTTGATGCACCTGTGCTGAGTGCCATTGCACCCCCCCCTTTTTCATTTATTGCTTAAATTTATGCCCCTTTTACTATACTGGGGAGGGGTATAAGTATGCTACTTCCTTCCACTTCCATGCTCTGATCATGCCAACCATCAAGCCACCTGATCATGCTGATTGTTGAGTTCCTTTCTACATACCTTCACTCATCATCGTACATCATACCTTCACTTGGCATCCCTGGACAACACACACGACACAGAGGAGAGCTCAATGTATAAAGAGGTGTCCTTGTCACCTTGGACAGACAGACTCCTTTTCCTGCTTCCCTATCATCCTTATTATCCTTGTGCTATCACTCTTGAGAGACTCTTCATTAATATACCCAAGTTCATGTTTGGTTATTGGCCTGACTGAGTGTAGCTGGTTACAGCCAGCTTCCACTTTTTTTTTAAACATTGGTTGCGAATTCAAGTGTTCCACCTAAACTTGAATTTACCAATCCTCTCGCTCTACTCAATAATGTCTAACTTTCAATCGATTCTCAATGCATTGGATAAATATGCCAAGCAGACCAGGATTAATTTAAACAAAAATCCATTTGCCGACAAAGTCAAGGGCTGTGAATCCCCCAATGCCATCCTCTTACTCCTTCAAGACAACTTGGAAGCGTTCAAAAACTATTGAGACCAAAATCAGAAGTTCTTCAATTGCCTTAGCCCAGTAATACAATTCGTGCACGCCTTCTCTGGAATTCTTGGTGAGATGGCTGGACTGGTGAGCTGCAAACAACTGTTTCGTTTCCTAGTGGTTTTACTCTTTCTCCAATAGGTCCCGTTCCAACCTGCAAAACTAATCTTCGTCGGCATCAATGTTCTCTTCACTGTGTGTATCTTCCTTCAAGTTACTACTCACTGACTCCATCTGATATCTGAGTAATCTCTGGTGGCTGATGGCATCAGCACAAGCTACGACACACTCCTTGAACTTTTCAAATGCCTCAGAAACTTCCTCAAACGCCTCCATATTTATGCTGGAATCTCTCTGGACCCTTCAATGATGGATATAATTGCGAAGATAATGGTCGAGTTGATCTCCATACTTGCCTTAGCGAAGAACCATATCAACTGAGGACGACTCAGTAAGCAGGCCCTTGCTACAATTATAATTGACTACCTCTGAACACGCTGCAGAGCAATTCACAAAGAAGTTGTTGGGAGATAGCGAGATCGAGACGATACTGAAGAGACTGGACCAACTCATACAGGAAGAGGCCCGCATGACTGCAGTGCAGACCTTGGCTGTAGTCCATGGCCTTTTGAACAATATGAAGGTGGTCATGGACGGTGAGTGAAGCTGCCTCACGAATTCTGATTATCTGATCAGACTGTCGTTTGTGTAGGTGGTGAGGCATCAACGAGTACAATCCGACACATCAGTAAATGGGCAATTTGGTTTCCGTTGTTTCATTGGTTTTTGCCTTTTTAATGGTTTTCTTGGTATCTGGAAACTTGAAACCCAGAGACTGGGAAACTTGCTCACCCAACTCAAATATTTGTATAGGAAGTCCAGAACAATGAACTAACTACCTTAAACATTGTTGAATATGATCTAATGTCTACTACACATAGAGTACAGTTTCTGAGTTATTAGAGTTTTCTCCAGTATTTGGGGTTTTATTTCTTATCACTACAGTAGGTTTCCATAAAAATCAACTTGGGTCACCAAGTCTCTCGGTATGCCTCGTTTTTGCCATTTTTTATGGTTTTTTGGGTTGTGAAACCCAAAAAACCCAAATTGCCCAATTACAGATGCTCATGCTCAGAATATAGGTCAGAAAGGATGTCGTAGCAAAGATCTGACTTGGCGGAGAGCTGCACAATGAGGGATGATAGCAAGCCACAGATGTCCTGCTTTGCAGTATCCATAAAGTCAAAGTAATAATATGCGACTAGGCCTAGTCCCACCTTGCATAGCACTTTGGCCTCTTCAATGATGCTGGAACTGATCAACAAGCGTTAATATGAATAGAGATACACAACAACATTTTTGCAGTGCCTACCATAGGATGCTCTTCCCCGATCCCGCTACAGTCGTGAATTTCCATCAGCAGCTGAAAAAAGTGTTGAGTTCCCAACATGCACGAGGCCGATGTGGCTCGCATTGTCAATCATACCTGGATATTTGACTGATTAATTGATTCGTCTTGTGAGTGAATTATTGTATCGTCTTGGTTCTGGATATCATACTATACCTATGCCCATGTGAATGTGCTACTGACAGTACCCCGTGTTTTATTCGACTCGTACTTATACCCGAGTAGTTCACCGTGTATACCTCAGTCATTGCTTCTACGCAATTCCTGAGGTAAGATAGCCCATTACTATTATTTTCCTACAGTACACTTATGCCTAGACAGTCTTATTTGTGTGTCTAGGTAAATACATATAGTCATTGCTTCTAGTACACAATTCCTGAGTCTTATTCGTGTGTCTAGTTTGTGTCTAGTGCTTTTGCACACTGTTCGCCTTTGCGCACTGAGCTTTGTTTCCGTTGAGAGGACTCCATAACCTGCTAGAAAAAGTATGGAAGGACAGTTTGGGAAACATGCACGTATACCATGTATCCAAAGTAGGCCACCCATTTGGTCCCAATTCTTGAAGGTAGGGCCACGGGTACACCACACAGCCAATTTTCCATAGTGGATTCTGTGCGCAATGATGTGATTTTTAGACAGGTCCAGAGGTGAGATCCATTTTCTGGCATCCCTTTGTAGTCAGTTGCCTGTGGAAAAGGTATGCCCTCCACGGTACCAAGAACATGAGATGACGCATGCTTCATTTTGTTGATCTCATTTGCAACCTCTTGCAAAGCAACTGGGATTTCCCATAAGGCCCAGGAACACCGATTCGCGCAAAATGGCAGAATGTACCAAGAGTCTGCATCTGTAATTGCCAAAAAACCATAAAAAACGGCAAAACGAGGCATACTGAGAGACTTGGTGACCCAAGTTGATTTTTATGGAAACCTACTGTAGCAATAAGAAATAAAACCCAAAATACTGTAGAAAACTCTAATAACTTGGAAACTGTACTCTATGTATAGTAGACATTAGACCATATTCAACAATGTTTAAGGTAGTTAGTTTCTTGCAATTGCATGGCAAAAGTGCTTGAATGAGAGGTATGTTTTATAAAAATATATTAAGGAAGATGATGCAAGCCCCGCTGATACCCTAAACCGTCCCTGATCGCTAGGAAATGGTCTATGGCCGGGTGAGTGCAGGATTTGGGGGGTGTGAAGCGTTGCAAGCAGTTGCACAGGCCTCCGCGGGGCACGAGATGTTGTATGTAGGTTTGCGGCAGTAGCGAACACATCAGCGTAGAAGGGCTAGTGCCGCATGCAAGTCCAGTGAGGTCAGGAAGGAACTTGAAGATGGGGTCGGTCGGTTGCAAGTGGTCAGAAATAGTTGTGCATGCTTCAGCGTGGTGCAAAACTTCGTATAGTTGGCCGATGTGGTTGGGAACATGTCAGGTTCGAGTTACTCAGGCCGCACGTAAGTGTAGCATGCTGGGAACGTGAGGGAGTGAGCTACACTGAGCTCAAAAGTCCAAAATCTGTGAGGGAAAGCCTCTGTTATAGCCTGAGGTGTAAAGCTGTAATTACATGGCCAATATACTAGGGAGAGTAGGCTAATGGAAGGGGTGAATTAGATAAACAGGGGAAAGCTAAAACATGAAGGGGAGAGTCCAGGACAAGTGGGAGACTGAGCGTGCATAGAGCACGGGAAAGCAGTGAAGTGGTGGAAGCATGGGAACGTGGCGCTTAGAAAGCATACAGAAAGTGCATGGAAAGTGCACAGAAAGTGCAAGAAGGTGCGAGCAAGTGTGGGCGAGTGCAAGCAAATGCAAGAAGTAAGTAGAAAAACTGAAAATAACCCTTTTCAGGCAGGGAGAGCGTGGTTGTATCAGCATGGTCTGTCTTCGAGTGCTTACGAGCCATTTGCAAGGTGATTGGTGTTGGCATCCATGGCTATGTGAGGTGAGAGCGGGCAATGGCAAGGGAGAAATGTTGAAACGATAGCAAAGTGCAATGCTGTGAAAATGCCAGTCAAAAATGGTAGCTGAGCCACACAATGAGACCAGAAACATGGAAAACAGACGATTTCAGGCCCAGAGCCCATGCTAACCTTACAGCACTGCAAGAAGCCCAGAAAGTAGCTGTTTAACTGAGAGAGATCAGGCACATCAGAAACGCAAGACATCAAAATGTACCAGGGTAACTCGAGGATGATGCGATGATGCTTTACCGCCGTGAAAAGGTGCACTGAACCTTGAGATTTGATGCGCTTACATAATACAAACCCTAGGGTTACATGCTTATATGAGGGGGGATGGTTCCTGGTGACTGCTACCTTACACCCAACACAACCAATGGTCTCGCCATTATACTATGCAGCACTATGTGGTTTCTGGAGGCTCACAGAACACCTCACCATTGTGCATAGAATGGATGTTACAGCAAGATCCATTGAGATAGGCCCTTCATTTTTGGATTAGGAAGTAGGCTGAGATTAAATGTATGTTCTGGCAGCACATGCTGGATTTTCTTCTCACACAAATTATTTGGGGGGAATTAAAAAAAAAAGATAATTATATAATCAGTCCACGCAAAACACCAAGTGCGCCACGGGCCACGGCTACCTTTCCACACGATGACCGCACTCTGGTCAAGCTCAAAATCGTGATCGGAATACGGAAACTGAATCTATTGAGTACGGGTGTTACAGGTGGCTGCTCAGGAGATGTCAGACTGCATTCTTGAGCACATGTGCAGTTACCAGGAAGAACTCCATCAAAGCGCTCTGCGGACCCCTTTTCATGAACACTCCGTTCGCGACGTGATCTCTAAATACACTCAATGTCATGGACGCATATTATTTTCCTTATTTTTGTGTATTTTTACGCATTTAATTGAGGAAGATATAAGGGCTAAAGTACTGATACAAGTTAAGTCACACGGGCCGCCACCCTGTGCACGTGATCGTGGGACAAGAGTCCCTTATATGCTTAGTTAGTTCTGATTGGATAGAAGGAGATGGAAGACTCTAGAAGGATCTAGAACGTACACATGTCACGATTAGTAGTATACGCTTACTTGCTGTATTAGGTTTTACTCAGCAAGTGGAGCCGCTCATAAGCGCGATGACATGTGCATCAGTCAGCACAATAGGATGCGCTATTAATAGACACGACGTGTCAGCTCCTGAGTCAAGGAGTCTTACTGTACACTTAGTAATAGTGTTTAGACTCAGTTCAAGCTCAGCCGCAGTAGTGTATATAAACCCTCCTGTAGCGTCCTGAGTGGAACCAACTTGTCCTCTTGGTTCTCCACTCAGGTGCGTATTCCCATGTATTCTCCATACTCCATCAATCTAACTTGTCCTCTTGGTTCTCCACTCAGTGTGCCGCCGTGTGATACTTGTGGTTGAAGGTTTGCATAAAGCCTTACACGTTCCACGCTCTCCACGTCGACTGCATACCTAGCGCGTGACTTGTCTCCGCGTTAAGTTGGGTGTGTCACCGGTTCAGTTCACTTTCACCTTCGCCTTGCTTAACGTAGCGTGGCAGTCGCACCGCTACACTCAACACAATCTAAACAAAATGGAAAAGCACGTATATTGATTAGTCAATCATCTGCTGCCTTGTGTAGGGGTCACGACTCACTAACAACTGAGCCACCGCGCGCATGCATTCTGTCCAGCTTGCATTCTCATCCACCACGTGCACTGTGATGCCCGTCCTAGCGAGACCTGCAAGCACGACTAGCAGTGCCACATGGTCTGCAGCACGCAGCCGCTCGCCCTCAAGGCTGTCCTGTCAGGCGAGGTATGTGACCGTGCGTGTCCCCACAGCCGTGTCTTCCTCGGGCGTGCCAAAATACCGGGCAAGCGTGTGCCACATGGGGTCGAACCAGTCCTCCACGGACTCCAGCGCTGCGAACATCAGCGCCTCCGCTGGCACGTCGCGAGAGTCCTGCACGATGCGGGGCACCAGTCTGCAATGACGAGGCAGTCTAGCAGGAGCAGTGCGCTGATGCCGACAAAGTCATCGAAGTCACTTGCATAGAGAGACCCTGCGAGGCTCGGGTAGGCCACTTTGAGCTCTCTGGTACCATGCCCATGTTCAAGCAGCATCGTGGTTTGTTATCATCGACTGGCCCTGGATGGTCCGTGAAGGTGGAGACAGCGGGGAAGAAGTGGCGGTGTGGCGGGGAGAGAGGTTGAGCCGAGGAAGTGTTAATGGTGCTGCAGAGACGCTGGAGGGAAATGTGCATGTGCAAGTCCGTCATGGAGGGACCGTTATAGACAGGAAAGTGAGACAATGCATGCTATAATGCCAACAAAGGAAGACGGACATCAGTTCAGAAGCATCCTCTGCAGAAGTTGCGATGAGTGCGCACCGCCCTAGTCCATGGCAAGGGTTTCTGAACCTGCCTGGATATCCACCCTTGGGCCATATCAAGTATGGGTACAACATTAGTGACCCCTCATGAAACCTGTGGTTCGTGGTGCCACGTCAGCGTCGTGGCGTCGATATCGTGGCGCTGTGTCAGTGTTGTGGTATCACGATGTCGTATCAGTGTCGTGATATCACAGCGCTGTGTCGGTGTCATGGAGTCGCAGCACTGAGGTGGTGCCATGGAGTCGCGGCGCTGTATGAACGTCGTGATGTTGTGGCATTGCGTCGGTGTCGTGATGTCACAGCGCTGTGTCGGTGTCATGATGTCGCCATGCTGCGGAATACTTGCTTCTTGAGGGTTTCCTGGGCCAAAGCAACGCAGTTGACGATGCAATGGCGGTTGTTGATGTTGCAGCCTTGGTTGTAGCACAGTGCCCGGCAAAACCCGCAAACCCAAGCGCGAGAACTTGTGACATGGGTATGAGACCAACGCCATGGCGTGCAAGCCCAGATTATTGCTGTTTTCATAACAATTGCCGATTTGACAACATTGTGGATACAGGCGGGGGTTGAATTGGCACCTCGGTGATCATGCCGAATATCTTTCCCACAAAAGATAATCAAAGTAATTAATAAATCAATTTATATATCCTACTTATCAGGTTTGGAAACCATTTGGGACATTCGACTAACTTGGTCTAGTGCAAGCAATGTTGATCCGACGGGGGCGGGATAAGAAGAGACTTCATATTGAATATACATTACAGTAGCCGCTGTCAACAAGAGGAATGTTGAAAATGGAAAGTACAACTTGTGCACAGCATAAAACTTGAAGGACTTGCTGTTGCCTTGAGGGGTAGCGCATATATTGGACAGGGAATTCAGTCAGCTTTGGACACATGTTGGCTTAAGAACAGAAGAAGTGGACCCACTGCGATACAAGATAGGCATGTTGTGCAGCGTATGCATCACACGACTTCAAGGCTTGTGGTCAGCGGGCTTGTGGCCAGCACCACCCATCATCAAATTTGTTGGTACTCGCAGCGGCATTTGGAGCTGTGGCGGGGGACGGGGTGCTGGCACGTAGTGAGCAGTGGCCTATGTAGTGAGAAGGCTGTTGAAGGGGAGTGGAGGGCACAACTCGACAGCGTGACTTGCAAACTTGAAGGTCAACCCTGAAAAGTAGAGAGTATATATGTAGCAGGATTGGGACCAAAGGGGGTCATCGCAGACTTACCGTTACTCTATGCCAATGTCCCACCGTAGTCATACTCCTGAAATGCCAGAAGCCAGTCAGCCGCGACCCTGTGTGCGCAGGGTCATCCTGCATGTGTTGCAGCCATCTTCAGACACACCTCCTAGACTGCCACTGCCGCTGCCACTACCACCCGAGAGCCCACCTCACACCCCTTCATTACCGCCGCTGCCACCTATGCCACCTCCACACTTGCTGCCAATGGCAGGCCCTCCCAATCAAATCAGTAGTCAGTACAGCTTAGTTGGTCCAGCGGCGACGAACGCACCACCAACCTATGCACATCCATATGGTGCGATGTCCTACCCTCCGATATACTCACCAGTCCTGCACCACGCTCTGTATGGTGCTAACATCAGCGCTGGGCCCTTTCCCCTGTGGGGTTATCCCCAATACCCCTTGGTACCTTTGCCAGGTCCGTTCCTGGGGCATCCTCTAGCCACCCAACACGCCACCACTAGTGACAACAACCCACTGCATGGTCGCGTTGCCAATGGACCCATGGAGCAAGACATCCTTGGGCGCAAGGATCCAAGAATGACCCAGAGAGATGGGGGTGTGGGAACAAACAATGCCGCCTTGTCATCAACTGTGTGTGTCCCACCAAGGGGAAGGCAGTACCCTAACAAGGAAGTCAGTGATGGAGGTGAGTGTCTGACTCATGTACCTTTGCGCTAAGTATTGATGGCTTGAAGTTTGGCAATTCCAGACAGAGGTGGTCGCTGACCACATCAAGCACACATTCACTGCACAGACCGACATGGTATGGGGAGAGTTCTGTGAGGAAGTGCACCATTGTTGCATTAGGCCCGTCCTAACGTGCTCGACTTGAGTGTGAGTACAGTGGCGTGACTTGAAGCAACTTAGCAGAAATAGATACGCGTCCGTAGTAGGAATGCGATCGTCCACAGCACTGGGGCAAAGTCCACCAGGCGTATGCGTTGCCTTGCTATCGGGTCGATCAAGGCCAGACGCACCAAGAGGCTTAGAGAGAGGAGAAGGCAGACGACCAGAATAGAGAAGATCGTGCTGGTGATTCAAGAAGACCAAGCTGAGGAGCTCGGTCTTTGTACTGCCCAGTAGATATACAATTGACGAGGAGCTTTGAAGCTCCTCCTGAACGTAAGGTACCCAGTAGCGATAGTAGCTCGAACCCTACTACGACTGTCCTAGGTATGAGCCACACAAGTCCAATACATGTGATAACCTCGTCGACGCTGACTGATACTACTGTCCCTGACTAATACTAGGGTAGTCAGAACCCCACAAGCCGTCTGTC
This sequence comes from Lactarius hatsudake, assembly GCA_024734325.1. Classification (NCBI taxonomy): domain Eukaryota; kingdom Fungi; phylum Basidiomycota; class Agaricomycetes; order Russulales; family Russulaceae; genus Lactarius; species Lactarius hatsudake. The sequence goes on along the minus strand of JANSJP010000076.1, from coordinate 130,296 downwards.
CGTACCGATGAGTCCGATCGTAACAACCATTGCCTTGATAGGCCACGCAGTGGGGTACACATCCTGTTCCGGGTCCATGGAGATGGCTGCGCATGGTCGGACCTTGGGTCCGAGCGTGATTGGGTGGGCGCAATTGCCTGGCTGATGGGAAAGGTGCATTTGGCGCGGACGCGTGCGGTGTCGCTGGAGGTGAAAGATAAAGTGAGTCTCATGGTGTGTAACGAAAATATACACTGACCTTTGCACATCCACAGTACGAGTCTGCACACGCGAAGGCGCAAACCATCAAAGGGAAGGGGAAGGGGAAGGAGAAACGCCGTCGCGAAGACGACATCCCCCCAGCGCCGAGTCCAGACATGGCACAACAACTGGGCTGCCTCATCCAGTTGCAGGAACACATGATCTGTGACAAGCACTCCAAACCCAGGAAACGAACATACTGCCTGGTCGAGAGATCAACAGATGACACAAGTGGAGGGCACAAAGAGTTGACCCATAGAGAGATGTCGTTGTGGGCAAAGCAGATGGTAAGCAGCGTGAAATCAAGCAAACGCGATGAGAAAACTCACCGATTTTTCCAGTCACTCAAGGATGGTGTGACGGTACATACCCTGCTGAACCTCAAGAAATATGACTATCCAGCAACAAAAAGAGCTCGGACCGTTCACGCAACGCCCGAGGTCCACGTCTCTGTCAATATCACACCTACAGTAGGAACAGAGAGCTCCGTGGCACAAGTAACGCACCAAGTCTCAACTGTGTCAGGGCCCACTCTGGGTCCATCGCGTCCGCTCATGTCGACAATAACTTCCCAGGCGCTACGTGGCCAAGCATAGCAGGGCCTAGTGAGCTACAACAACCGTGGCCCTCACATGTTTCGATCATTCTTGATTGCATTGCGGATTTGAGGGTCCCAACACTAATGGAGCTGCTATCGCTCATGGATGAATACGACCCAGCCATCGGCCTGAAATATGTTGACCTAGAGGACAAATTTACGGACCTCAGTATTACGGATTCAGTGATCTTGTACTCACTTCCGATCTCAATCCTTGCGTCATTCGGGGGTCTCAACCATGATCTCGCACGCCATCTCCAACAATTTTGCCACAGTCTTTTCATCCCTCTTGGTTTAGTGGACCCGATGGAGAGCGAAGACATCACTGATGACTCACTTTCCCAACAGGAGGCAGAGAGTGGACCAGGGTTTCTTGACAAAGTTCACCTGGACGAGGTGATCGATGTTTCAGTGGATCTGAGGGAGAGCGACGACATCACCGAGTTTTCCCAACAGGAGACAGAGAGTTTTCTTGAAGGAGTTCACCTGGACGAGGTGATCGAAGTTTCAGACGGCGAGACATTGGTGAACAGACCCAAGTCAGAAGTGGATAGTGACAGCTCCCTGTACAGGGCAACGTCGTATGAAGTGTGAAGTGCTTTGTCAGCTATGTATCACGTGGATACAACGCAGCGGTAGCTTTCCCCTTGGGGTTTGATGCACCCATACTGCTGTATATGTAACGCCACCACAGGGGCGTTAGGTACAACGTGTACCACGCTAAGTCAATGGGATCGGAAGAGCGCGAGCCGGTTAAGGCTCAGTTCGATGATGCACAAGTACCACTCGGCTTCCCTGGAACCGAGGATAATAGTAGAAAAGCAGGGCTCAAGCGCAAAGGCGAGCGAAAGTATAGACTCAAGCGTAGAAGCGAGTCGAGGGTCGTTCGTGAGGCAAAGACGATGTGGTATTACACAAGAAGTCAAGTCTACCGTACAAGCTAGGTAGGGCATGACTTATATACTGTTACAGGATGTTTGCGACGAGCAAACATATGGCGCAATCGTGAGTCAAGAGTCCTAAAGCGTAAACAAGGGGAATGGTCATAAGTAGTACAAGGGAATCCCGCAGGGTCACGCGTGCCTCAGAAATAGTCAGCGGACGAAAAGAAGCGTAAATCGACCAATCCTATCGCCGAGGCGCAAAGTGCGAGATAAGAGTCGTGAGGCGCGAGTCATCGGATCGTATCGTAATCGTACAACCAAGTCAGCAGGTGAAAATCGTAACATTACCCCCCCATCAGAACTGAAGTCGCCACGACTTCAGCTAGTCGCTGGTGTACGCGTAGTCCTCTTCTGCGGGGATGTTCGCGGGGACAGGAGAAGGGGTGCGGGGGCAGGTGTGTCGATGCAGGAACATAAAACGCCCTCTCTCTCCACAGTCCCAACACATCTCGTACATAGGGCACTTAATTTCTTCGTGGGTGGCATCGTATCGCAGACACTTCCCGCACCACCGAGGGCAGGATTCTGGGTCTACATGTGCAGGCGTCATGGGAGAGAGCCGCCGAATGAGGCAGACATCGAGCCTATGCGCTCGGCTCCCGCACCATTGACACGGCTCCCTCGCTCGTCGCTCTGGGCACTGGGCCACCAGGTGTTCCGTGGACTTGCACTGGAAGCACTTGTGCTTACGCCCGCCACCCTCCCCATGAAGGCGGGGCATCTCGCTAGGTCCAGCATCACGGGGAGCGAGGGGGGTGTACTCCGGTGAGCCTCGGGGATGCACGGGCTTCACATGGAGCTCTGCGTACTTGTCGGCAATGAGAGGGATGGCCCGAGCGTACTGAAGGCGCTTCCGGACCGACGAGAAGTCCAGGTCAAGATGGAACTGATCCCGTGTCAGCTCCGTCTCCAGGCGCCGGATGTCCGACTGACGGGTACGGATAGCGTCTCGGCGTGTAAGGCATTCATGGAGACGGGACACCTCGGCATGAAGACGGGGATTATGAAGTTCAATTAGCACCTCGTTAAGAACAATGGCGCGAGGGTCGTGAGGGTGGAACATGTTGAGCTGGTTGTTGGTAATGTGCTATGCGAGCTGCCCAGTGTAGACCTCGTTGAGGAAGACCTGCGAAGCGTAGCAGGGATGGCCCTTCCCCATAGTCCCGACGACCTCCTGATAGTTGTGACGGTAGTAGATGTATCGCGCTGTCTGCTTGACAGTGCCCGTTTCGCCAACTAGGAGCGGGAAGAACGTGGGTAGGGCCGGGTCGTTAACGAAGAATGGGATGCCGGTGTAACGCCACCACAGGGGCGTTAGGTACGACGTGTACCGCGTCTAAGTCAACGGGATCGGAAAGGCGCGAGTCGGTTAGGACTCAGTTCGATGATGCACAAGTGTCACTCGGTTTCCCTGGAACCGAGTGCAATAGTAAGAGTACAAGGCTCAAGCGCAAAGGGCGAGCTAAAGTAGAGACTCAAGCGCAAAGGCGAGTCGAGGCGTTCGTGAGGCTAAGACGATGTGGTATTACACAAGAAGTCAAGTCTACCGTACAAGCTAGGTAGGGCGCGACTTATATACTAGTACAGGATGTTTGCGAGGAGCAAACATATGGCGCAATCGCGAATCAAGGGTCCTAAAGTGTGAACAAAGGAAAAACCATATATAGTACAGGTAGATTCCGCGGGGTCATGCGCCCCTCAGAGATGGTCAGCGGACGGAAGGGAACGTAAAACGACCAACCCTATCGCCGAGGCGTAGGGCGCAAGACAAGAATCGAAGCATGCGAGCCACGGGAACGTATCGTAATCGTACAACCAAGTCAACGGGTAAAATTGTAACATCACCCCCCCGTCAGAATCGAAGTCGCCACGACTTCGACTAGTCGCTAGTGTAAGCATAATCTTCCTCAGCGGGGATGTTAGCGGGTACAGGAGACGGAGTGCGAGGGCAAGTGTGGCGGCGTAGGAACATGAATCTCCCCCTCTCCCCGCAGTCCCAGCACATTTCGTACATGGGGCATTTAATCTCCTCGTGAGTGGCGTCGTACCTTAGGCATTTCCCACACCACCGAGGGCGGGAATCTGGGTCTACGTGCGCGGGCGTCATGGGGGAGAGGCGCCGGATAAGGCAGACATCTAGTCGATGCGCTCGACTCCCACACCACTGACACGGCTCTCGAGCCCGCCGTTCCGGGCACTGTGCCACCAGGTGGTCTTCCGACTTGCACTGGAAACACTTGCGCCGACGCTTACCGCCTTCCCCTTGAAGGCGAGGCATCTCGCTAGGTCCAGAGTCGCGAGGGGCAAGGGGTATAGACTCGGGGGAGCCTCGGGGACGCACCGGCTTCGCATGAAGCTCGGCGTACTTGTCGGCGATTAGGGGGATGGCCCGCGCGTATTGAAGGCGCTTCCGGACCGATGACAAATCCATGTCCAAATGGAACTGGTCACGCGTTAGCTCGGTCTCCAGCCGTCGGATATCCAATTGGCGAACTTGGATGGCATCCCGCCGCGTGAGGCACTCACGTAGACGGGAGATGTCGGCATGGAGACGAGGCTGATGTAGCTCGACGAGCACCTCATTTAACACGATAGCGCGGGGGTCATGGGGGTGGAACATATTCAACTGGTTGTCGGTGATGTGCTGAGCCAGTTGACCGGCGTAGACTTCCTTAAGGAAAACTTGGGATGCGTAACAGGGATGACCCTTCCCCATCGTCCCGACGACTTCCTGATAATTACGGCGGTAATAAATGTACCGCGCCGTCTGTTTGACGGTACCTGTCTCCCCGAGTAGGAGCGGGAAGAAGGTGGGGGAAGTGGGGTCGTTGAGGAAAAAGGGGATGCCGGGGTCTTCGTTCTCCTTGTCCTCCTCATCGTCGAGGAGGGCAAGGGCGGGGTTGGGCTCAACCATCCGTGTCTGAGGGATTGGCGTAAACGAATAATCCATTCCGGCTGGGAATGGTGGGATCGGGATGTGGGCAGCGAGGACAGCAGGTGGTGAAAGTGGTGGTGGTGGGGTAAGGGCGACAGTGGTTTCAGGTGGGTAGGTGGGTGTAGCGGGGACATGGACGGTGACAGGAGTATCAACGGAGGAGGGGATTATGATGGGTCGAGGGGGCTCAGGCAATTCCGTGGTTGTCTTAGGTTCCTCCGCTGCTGAAGCAAGGGCAGAGGTGGCGAGTGCGAGTACGGGAAGTGGGGGTGAGTCAGGGACCACAGAGTACGGCGTGCGACCCTCTGGTTCGGAGGGGACACCCAAGTCCTGTGAGGGAATGGTCAGATTGTCGAGAATAATCTCGACGGGACGGCGGGTCTGGATAGTAGAGATGATGGGAGTGGTCGTCATGTTAGAGTAGCGGGTAGTGGGGTGGAATAATGGTGTCATCGAGGGGGGCGTGCTTTATATCTTTCGTCCAGCCCCTTCGGCGATAGGATTTAGGCGATAGAAGTCGCTGATGAGATCTGGGGCGTGTCGAACATTCTCAAGGGGTTCCCATGTGCTGTCACTTATCGGGAAGCCCTTCCATTGGACAAGGAATTGAAGTTTGCGCCCTCGTCCGTGTGATCGGGACTGAAGGATGTGCTCCACTTCAAACTCTTCCTCTCCATCGATTAGATCCGGGGGTGGGCGCGTGAAGTTTGCGCCGTGCAGTTCCGTCTCCTTATATGGTGTCAGGAGGTTCGCATGGAAGACCGGATGTATCTTCCACGTGCTTGGGAGTTCTAACTCGTATGAGACATCTGAAAGGACTCGCTTCACTCGGAACGGTCCGTGGCGTTTAGGGGCGAGTTTTGCGGTAGGATAGAAGGTTCGGAGGTTTGTACCTTCCAACCAAACCATTGCGCCTTCTTGATAAGGAATGAAACGCGTCTTGCCCCTTTTTGCCATCAATTCTTGCGCGTGTTTGATGCAGTCTTGCGCGTGTTGTCGTCTGATGACCATGTCTTCCAAGCGTTGTTCGACAGATGGGGATGATGTAGGTTTCGGCGTCCATACGGTACGTGGTTCCCACCCCATTATGAGCGAGAAGGGCGACTCCTTTGTGGTCGCGTTGGGCCAAGCGTTGTGCGCGAATTGGGCAACCGGTAAGGCTTCCGCCCAATTATCCTGCTGCACGTTGCTCCAGTGTCGGAGGTACTGTTCTAACCATTGGTTTGTCCGCTCCGACTGTCCATCGGTTTGGGGATGGTAGGCGGATGAGATATTCTGGCGAATCCCGAGGACTTTGCAGAGATTAGTCATGAATGCGGAGGTGAATCGGGGATCTCGGTCGGTGATGATTTTTCGGGGTATGCCGTAATGTGGGTATACGTGGTGGAGGTACAGTCGTGCCACTCCTTCTGCTGTGATTGACTCGTTACACGGAATGAAGATTGAAGCCTTTGAGCAGTCGTGATCCGTGATCGTGAGTATAGAGTCGTATCCGTCTGATGGGGGAAGTTTGGTGATGAAGTCCATCGCGACAACCTCAAATGGTTCGGCGTTCGGGTCCGTGGCAATGGGGAATAGGTGTGGTTTTTGACGGTGGGGGTTAATTTTGTTTGCTTGGCATGTTGCGCATCCTTTAACATAGTCTTCCACGTCTTTGCGCATGTTGGGCCACCAGTAATCGCGTCGTAGTAACTCATAGGTGTTTGCGATTCCTGGGTGTCCCATGGCTGGCGTGTCATGGAAAAAGGTGATTACCCCCCGTTTAAGGTCGTTGTCGCCCACGACAACTAGTGCGTCGTTCTTCCACCACAGTCCCCCCACTTTACGCAGGTTATGGGGCTCGACCCACCGCAGTACTTCTTTCTCGTCGAGGTTCTGCGATATCTGGGTCCAAATATCCATATTGTGCATGGACATTTCCGTTGCTCGAAGAAAGCGGTCCGCGGGGAGGACAATAATGTCATTGTTGTCCTCTTCGTGGGCCGCGTAGTCTGCTCTTCGCGACAGGGCATCCGCGCGACTGTTCCTAACTCCAGAGATGTGTTTCAGGAGGAAATCGTACTCCGAGAGTTCCAGGAATTCGCGCGCGACTCGTCTGCTGATCTTCCTAGGCTCTTTCCAATACTGAAGGTTGGCGTGGTCGGTGTGGATAATGATCTTATGGGGGGAGCCAACCAGATAAGTACGCCATGCTCGTAGGGCCTTGACGACTGCCAGTAGTTCTCTGTCGTAAATGTCGTAGTTGCGTTCCGCCTGACTGAAGGATTCGGAATGGAATGCGACGGGGTGTAGTTTTTTATCCGAGCTGAGCTGATTGAGCACGGCTCCAATGGCAACGTTGGACGCGTCGACCTCTAGTTCGAATGGTTTGGCGAGGTCTGGGAATAGGAGTGTAGGTTCGCGTTCGATGCTGCGTTTAACGTTGTCGAATGTGTCTTGCTCCCGCTGCCCCCAATGCCACGGGGTGTCTTTACGGGTGAGGTCGTGTAGGGGTCGTGCCAGTGCGGAGAAACCACAGATAAATCGTCGGTAGAAGTTACAAAATCCGAGGAATGCGCGTACTTCGCGGAGGCTTCTTGGGGCGGGCCACTCCCGGATACCCCGTACTTTTACGGGGTCCATCCGGAGATTGCCGTGGCCTATAATTAGTCCAAGGTACTCGACCTCCAATACCTCGAATTCGCACTTCTCGGGCTTGATATAGAGATCGTGTTCTTCGCACAAGCGGAGAACTTCATGTACTATGGTGTGATGGTGGGGGTAGTCAAGGGGCGTGGCGATTAGGATATCGTCCATATAGACGATCACTTCGTTTGTCAGGGTAAGTGGTCGGAAAGTATCATCCATCATCGCTTGGAACGTGGAGGGAGAGTTGGTGAGCCCGAAGTACATGACGAGGGGTTCATACAGCCCCTGATTGGTTTTAAAGGCGGCTTTCCACTCATCCCCTAGTTTGACTCGCACGTTATTGTACCCCCACTTGACGTCAAGTTTCGTATATAGACGCGCATCACGTATCCGATCTATGAGTTCTGGGATCAGGGGGAGTGGGTAGTGGTTTCGAACCGTGAGTTCGTTCAGGCGTCTATAGTCTTGGACGGGGCGTAATTTTCCGTCCTTTTTCTTGATAAAGAAGAAGGGAGATGCGTATGGCGATTTGGACGAGCGAATATACCCCTTTGCCAGTTGCTCGTTCAGAAAAGCAGTCAGGGCTTCTTGTTTGTTCTGTGCGAGTGGGTAAACTTTGCAATCCAGCGAGGCAGGAGCGTCAGGAAGGAGGTCTATGGCGTGATCCCAAGGGCGAGATGGGGGGAAGCGGTGAGATGCCTCTTCGTCAAAGATTTTACGGTGACGTCTGTATTCTTCGGGGATCATTTCTTCGAACATTCGCTCCTTCCTTTTTGCTGCCTCCTGCTGCGCCAACTCAGAGGCGGTTGTGGTTTTGCGTAAGAACGCAATATGAGGTTCTCGCTCGTCATCCATGAGTTGTTCCCACGCTTCCTCGTCAAGTTCGTACGTCTCCAATGCCCGGATGGAAGCTTCCATGGGCGTGGCTTCGTCTGACAAGTGAAGGCTCGAGACCACGACCGGCTGGAACTCCTCGTTCAGCGTCGCGTCTCCCCACTTGATCTTGGGCTCAAAGGCCGTAAACCAAGGGTATCCTAGTATCACTTCGTCTCTTCCTAGGTTGGTGACTAAGAAGCGAAGTGTCCTCTCCTCCGTTCCCGTTCGCACGGTGAGGTCCGTATAGTGAGTGATGGCGCCATCTTGGTTGTGGGTGCCGTCTACATTCCAAATACGGATGGGGTGAGTTACCTCCCGTGTTCCGATCTGGAGTCGTTTTAAACAGTGAGGAGCATATGAAATTGTCGGTGGCTCCCGAGTCGATAAGGACTTGTCGTTCGGCCGTTGCGTGTACTGATTTGAATAAAACTGGGATTCGCATAGATCGAAACCTGCTAGTGTACACGTTTAAGTTTAATGCTCTAGCCCAGGCCGCCGGGTTCAAGCGTCGAGAAAATCCTCTCGTCCGAACAACTTTTCTACCATAAGGTCGCGCACTTCCTGGGTCTGCGCCTTCATCGCTGCGATCTGTAGATCCGCCTGCTCTTCGTTCGATAGTACGCGACTAGATTGTATGGCGAAAGAAGAGACGGTGGGAGCTGATAAACTTGAACCCGAGGAAGTCGAGGCTGATGGTCGCGGGGGCACGGGGTTTGGCGCCATGGTAGATGTAGCGGCAGCCACTCGCATGCCCTTTTGAGGACAGTTACGTGAGATGTGCCCTTGCGCTTGGCATCTAAAACATCTTCCCTCCTTCTGAAGGCGGGCTTTGTCGGTGTCGGTGAGGGCCACGGAGGCTCTGGCGCGTCCAACATCCATGGCGTTGGGATCGCGGGTTCCTTTGAGGGCCTGGACCCACTGTTCTCTGCTCTGTCCACCCTTCTTCCGCTGGGGCTTGCCTTTGCCGAGGCGATCCTTTAAAATGAGGTATTCAGCCTGCTGTAACCGAGCGGGCCGCCTTCCACTGCTCCCAATTGACAGGGTGTTGGAAGCGGATGGCGTTAACTACTAACTGGTTAGGTAGCCCATCTTGGAATAACTCCAACGTCGTGGCTTCATCGGGGTTGTACCCGGCTTTGGTGACGAGATTCTGGAACGTCGCAACGTAAGTGTTGATATCTCCTCCCTTCATCGTGAGGGTTTGGAGTGCTTTGCGTGCGTTGGTCTGCTCGGATGTGTCGGTGTAGGCTTGTACAAATCGATCTCTAACAGTGGTCCATAGGACCCTCGTTTTGTCGGAGGACTCCGGCCCCGATCTGATCTTCCAGCCATTGGGCCTGCTCATCGACCCAGTCGTTTACTAATGGGCCTCGGATGTACGACAAGAATGTCATGGCCCGAGATGCTGGGATCGAGAGTTGGTCGACGGTGGGGTTCATTTCCTTATAGAGTCGGAATGCTCGCAAGAAGGCCTTGCTTTCGTCCCTTACTCCGGTGAACTCAGGAGGGGGGTTTCCTCCTAGTCGTCCGTTTCCTCCGGGGGCTGGCGCGGCCGGTGCGGCTCCAGCTGGGGCGGCGCCACCACCGCCACCACCGCCACCGCCACCGCCACCGCCACCGCCACCGCCACCGCCACCGCCACCGCCACCGCTACCAGACGGTACTGGTGCGCTTCCACTAGGCGGATTGGGTGCTCCTCCTCCTCCAGCGCCACCGCTGGTGAGAGTCGTACTGGCCGAGGCTTGCTGGGTTTGGGACATTGCGTGAGTCTGGAAATGTGTTGTAGGGTTGGGCAGGTTGGTTGTGGGCACGGAGACACTAGGTGATGGAGGGTCGTCGTCAACAGCAATACCAGAAGTGGTGTGAGTCGTGAGGGGTCCAACTCCAAGTGCTTGAGGCACTATACTGATAGTGTACCACTGGCCTTTCTTTGCAGAGTAGTCGATGTATGCCCACTGTCGTAATTCTTCGAGGTAGTGGACCTGTCGGTATTTCTGAGTGTTAGGGTGGAAGAGGAAATATCCTTCCACTCCTTCGTGTTCCTTCCAGACGACGGCTCCTTTGACTTTATCAGAAAGCTCGTCGTCACTGTATCTGTCAATGTATTCTGCCTGGAACTGGGATCTGGCGCGACTGTGAAGATTCGCCACTGTGAGAGACTTGACTTAATGTAACGCCACCACAGGGGCGTTAGGTACGACGTGTACCGCGTCTAAGTCAACGGGATCGGAAAGGCGCGAGTCGGTTAGGACTCAGTTCGATGATGCACAAGTGTCACTCGGTTTCCCTGGAACCGAGTGCAATAGTAAGAGTACAAGGCTCAAGCGCAAAGGGCGAGCTAAAGTAGAGACTCAAGCGCAAAGGCGAGTCGAGGCGTTCGTGAGGCTAAGACGATGTGGTATTACACAAGAAGTCAAGTCTACCGTACAAGCTAGGTAGGGCGCGACTTATATACTAGTACAGGATGTTTGCGAGGAGCAAACATATGGCGCAATCGCGAATCAAGGGTCCTAAAGTGTGAACAAAGGAAAAACCATATATAGTACAGGTAGATTCCGCGGGGTCATGCACCCCTCAGAGATGGTCAGCGGACGGAAGGGAACGTAAAACGACCAACCCTATCGCCGAGGCGTAGGGCGCAAGACAAGAATCGAAGCACGCGAGCCACGGGAACGTATCGTAATCGTACAACCAAGTCAACGGGTAAAATTGTAACAGCCGGGGTCACTGTTCTCCTTGTCCTCTTCATCGTCAAGGAGGGCCAAGGCGGGGTCGGGCTCGACGACACGAGTCAGAGGGGTCGGTGTGAAGGTGTGATCCATTCCGGCGGGGAATGGTGGGATGGGGATATGAGCGGCAAGGACAGCAGGGGGTGACAGCGGTGGTGGGGGAGTAAGAGGGACGGTGGACTCGGGTGGGTAGGTAGGTGTGGCGGGGATGTGGACGGTGACTGGTGTGTCGACGGAGTAGGGGACAACTAGGGTTGGGGGAGGTTTGGTGGTTTCAGTGGGTGGCGTGGATTCTTCTGCAAGTGAGGTTAAGGCCGAAACAGCAAGTGCGAGTACGGGGGCCGGAGGGGAGTCAGGGATTACAGAGTATGGCGTACGACCCTCTGGTTCGGAGGGGACACCTAGGTCCTGCGAAGGCACAGTCAGATTTTGAGAATAATCTCGACGGGGCGGCGGGTTTGGATAGTGGAAACAATGGGAGTAGTCGTCATGGTTGAGCAGAGGATAGCGGGGATGTACTTTATATCTTTTGTCCAGCCCCTTCGGCGGTAGGATTTAGGCGATAGAAGTCGGCGATGAGATCAGGAGCGTGTCAAACGTTCTCAAGGGGTTCCCACGTGCTGTCACTTATCGGGAAACCCTTCCACTGGACGAGGAATTGAAGTTTGCGCCCTCATCCATGTGATCGGGACTGCAGGATGCGCTCCACTTCAAACTCTTCCTCTCCATCAATCAGGTCCGGAGGTGGGCGCGTGAAGTTTACGCCATGCAACTCCGTCTCCTTATATGGCGTGAGGAGATTCGCATGGAAGACCGGGTGTATCTTCCACGTGTTTGGAAGCTCAAGTTCATATGAAACATCCGAAAGGACCCGTTTCACTCGGAACGGGCCATGGCGTTTGGGGCGAGCTTTGCGGTGGGGTAGAAGGTCCGGAGGTTTGTACCCTCTAACCAGACCATTGCGCCTTCTTGGTAAGGAATGAAGCGCGTCTTGCCCCTTTTTGCCATCAGTTCTTGCGCGTGCTTGATGCAGTCTTGCGCGTGTTGTCGCCTGATGACCATGTCTTCTAGGCGTTGTTCTACGGACGGGGATGCCGTTGGTTTTGGCGTCCACATGGTACGTGGTTCCCATCCCATGATGAGCGAGAAGGGCGATTCTTTTGTAGTTGCATTTGGCCAGGCGTTATGCGCAAATTGGGCGACTGGTAGAGCTTCCACCCAATTGTCCTGCTGCACGTTGCTCCAGTGTCGAAGGTATTGCTCCAACCACTGGTTTGTTCGTTCTGACTGTCCATCGGTTTGAGGGTGGTAAGCGGAAGATATATTCTGGCGGATGCCCAGAACTTTACAGAGATTGGTCATAAAGGCGGAGGTAAAGTGGGGATCTCGGTCCGTGATGATCTTCCGGGGAATGCCATAGTGAGGGTATACGTGATGGAGGTAGAGGCGTGCCACTCCTTCTGCTGTGATCGACTCGTTACATGGGATAAAGATTGATGTTACGATTCATCTTGGTCTCTCACTTCGCGTCTTCTGACTCCTGTACTTTTACGACGTATTCCCATGACTCACGCTTCTCGGCTTCCATACCGCACCTTGCGCCTCGGCGATAGGATGGCCAGTTTTACGCTTTGTTTCGTCCGCTGACCATTTCTGAGGCACGCGTCGTTCCGCGGGATTTCCTTGTACTACTTATGACCATTCCCTTGTTCTCGCTTTTGTACAATCACACCAGACTCGCGCCATATGTTTGCATCGTGCAAACATCCTGTACTAGTATATAAGTCGCGCCTTACCTAGTTTGTACGGTAGACTTGACTTCTTGTGTAATACCACATCGTCTTTGCCTCACGAACGCCTTGACTCGCCGTTGCGCTTGAGTCCCCATTTTAGCTCGCCTTTGCGCTTGAGCCTTGCCTATCTACTATTGCTCTCGGTACCAGGGATACCGAGTAGCACTTGTGCACCACCGAACTGAGTCTTAGCCGACTCGCGCTCTTCCGATCCCGTTGACTTGAACGCGGTACACGTCGTACCTAACGCCCCTGTGGTGGCGTTACATTAAGTCAAGTCTCTCACAGTGGCGAACCTTCACAGCCGCGCCAGATCCCAGTTTCAGGCAGAATACATCGACAGATACAGTGACGACGAGCTTTCCGATAAAGTCAAAGGAGCCGTCGTTTGGAAGGAACACGAAGGAGTGGAAGGATACTTTCTCTTCCACCCTAACACGCAAAAGTATCGACAGGTCCACTACCTCGAAGATTTACGACAGTGGGCATACATTGATTACTCCGCGAAGAAGGGCCAGTGGTACACCATTAGCATAGTCCCTCAAGCCCTCGGAGTCGGACCCCTCACAACTAAAACCACCTCTGGCATTGCCATCGACGACGACGCCCCATCACCTAGTGTTTCCATACCAACGACAAATCTACCCACTATCGACCCAACAACCCATTTCCAAACCCACGTCATGTCCCAGACCCTACAAGCTTCAGCTAGCACAACCCTCACTAGTGGAGGGGGAGGATCCTCCGGAGCATCGGGCTCAGGAGGAGGAGCACCGAATCCGCCCAGTGGCAGCGCGCCAATACCGCCATCTGGCGGTGGCGGTGGCGGTGGCGGTGGCGGTGGCGGTGGCGGTGCCGCGCCAGGAGGAGCCGCACCTGCAGCGCCAGCCCCCGGAGGGAACGGACGACTGGGAGGCAACCCTCCTCCCGAGTTCACCGGAGTTAGGGACGAGAGCAAAGCCTTCTTGCGAGCCTTTCGACTCTACAAGGAGATGAACCCCACCGTCGACCAACTTGCAATCCCCGCGTCGCGGGCCATGACATTCCTGTCGTATATTCGAGGGCCGTTGGTGAACGACTGGGTCGACGAGCAAGCACAGTGGCTAGAAGATCAGATAGCAGCAGGAGTTCTCCGACAGAACGAGGTCCTATGGACCACCGTCAGAGATCGGTTCGTACAAGCTTACACCGACACGTCCGAGCAGACCAACGCACGCAAAGCGCTCCAGACCCTCACCATGAAGGGAGGAGATATCGACACCTACGTTGCAACGTTCCAAAACCTCGTCACGAAGGCCGGGTATAACCCCGACGAAGCTACAACGCTGGAGTTATTCCAGGATGGACTCCCAAACCAGTTAGTAGTCAATGCCGTCCGCTTCCAGCACCCTGTCAATTGGGAGCAGTGGAAGGCGGCCGCCCGATTGCAGCAGGCTGAATACCTTGTTCTTAAGGACCGCCTTGGCAAGGGCAAGCCTCAGCGAAAGAAGGGAGGACAGAGCAGAGAGCAGTGGGTCCAGGCTCTCAAAGGAACCCGCGACCCAAACGCCATGGACGTTGGACGCGCCTGAGCCTCCGTGGCCCTTACCGATGCCGACAAAGCCTCCCTTCAGAAGGAGGGACGATGTTTTAGATGTCGTGCGCAAGGGCACATCTCGCGTAACTGTCCTCAAAAAGGCGTGCGAGTGGCTGCCACTACGTCTGCCTTGGCGCCACCCCCCATGTCCCCGCGATCACCAGCCCCGCCTCCCTCGGGTTCAAGTTTACCAGCTCCCGCCATCTCTTCTTTCGCCATACAATCTAGTCGCGTACTATCGAATGAAGAGCAGGCGGATCTACAGATCGCAGCGATGAAGGCACAGACCCAGGAGGTACGGGACCTCATGGTCGAAAGGTTGTTTGGACGGGAGGATTTTCTCGACGCTTGAACCCGGCGGCCTGGGCTAGAGCATTAAACCTAAACGTGTACACTAGCAGATATCGATCTATGCGAATCCCAGTCTTATTCAAATCTGCACACGCAACGGCCGAACGACAAGTCTTGATCGACTCAGGAGCCACCGATAACTTTATATGCTCCTCGCTTCTGAAACGACTCCAAATCGGAACCCGGGAGGTGACTCATCCCATCCGCATTTGGAACGTAGACGGCACCCACAACCAGGACGGCGCCATCACGCACTATACGGATCTTACCGTACGAACAGGAACGGAAGAAAGGACACTTCGCTTCTTAGTCACGAACCTAGGAAGGGACGAAGTGATCCTGGGATACCCTTGGTTCACGGCCTTCGAGCCTAAAATCAAGTGGGGAGACGCGACGCTGGACGAAGAATTTCAGCCGGTCGTAGTTTCGAGTCTTCACTTGTCAGACGAAGCCACGCCCATGGAAGCTTCCATTCGGGCGTTGGAGACGTACGAACTTGACGAGGAAGCGTGGGAGCAGCTCATGGACGACGAGCGGGAACCCCAAATTGCGTTTTTACGCAAAACCACAACCGCGTCCGAGTTAGCACAACAAGAGGCGGCAAAGAAGAAGGAGCGGACCTTCGAAGAGATGATCCCCGAGGAGTATCGATGCCACCGTAAAATTTTTGACGAGGAGGCATCTCACCGCTTCCCTCCATCTCGCCCCTGGGATCATGCTATAGACCTCCTTCCTAACGCTCCCGCCTCGTTGGACTGTAAAGTCTACCCACTCGCGCAGAATGAGCAGGAGGCCCTAACCACCTTCCTGAATGAGCAACTGGCAAAAGGGTACATTCGTTCGTCTAAGTCGCCATACGCATCCCCCTTCTTCTTCATCAAGAAGAAGGATGGCAAACTACGCCCCGTCCAAGATTACAGACGACTAAACGAACTCACAGTCCGGAATCACTACCCGCTCCCCCTGATCCCTGAACTCATAGATCGGATACGCGGCGCACGCCTCTACACGAAACTCGACGTCAAGTGGGGGTACAATAACGTACGGATCAAACTAGGAGACGAGTGGAAAGCTGCTTTCAAGACGAATCAAGGGTTGTACGAACCTCTTGTCATGTACTTCGGGCTTACCAACTCCCCCTCTACGTTCCAAGCAATGATGGACGACATGTTCAAACCGCTCACCCTGACAAACGAAGTGGTCGTCTATATGGACGATATCTTAATCGCCACGCCCCTCGATTACCCCCACCATCGCGCTATAGTGCACGAAGTTCTCCGCTTGTGCGAAGAACACGACCTTTACATCAAACCCGAGAAGTGCGAATTCGAGGTATTGGAAGTCGAGTACCTCGGGCTCATCATAGGCCATGGCAATCTCCGGATGGACCCCGTTAAGGTACGGGGTATCCGGGAATGGCCCGCCCCAAGGAATCTCCGCGAAGTACGCGCCTTCCTGGGATTCTGTAATTTCTATCGGCGATTCATCCGCGGTTTCTCCGCACTTGCACGACCTCTACACGACCTCACCCGTAAAGACACCCCGTGGCACTGGGGGCAACGGGAACAAGACGCGTTCGACAACGTCAAACGTAGTATCGAACGCGAACCCACACTCCTATTCCCCGACCTCACAAAGCCATTCGAATTGGAGGTCGATGCGTCGAACGTCGCCATCGGAGCCGTACTCAACCAGCTCGGCCCAGACCAAAAGCTACATCCGGTTGCGTTCCATTCTGAGTCATTCAGCCAAGCGGAACGCAACTACGACATCTACGACAGAGAGTTGTTGGCAGTCGTCAAAGCCCTACGAGCATGGCGGACCTATCTGGTTGGCTCCCCCCATAAGATCATCATCCACACCGACCACGCCAACCTTCAGTACTGGAAGGAGCCCAGGAAGATCAGCAGACGAGTCGCGCGCGAGTTCCTGGAGCTCTCGGAGTACGACTTTCTCCTAAAACACGTCTCCGGAGTCAAGAACAGTCGCGCGGACGCCCTATCGCGAAGAGTAGACTACGCGGCCCACGAAGAGGACAACAATGACATTATTGTCCTCCCCGCGGACCGCTTCCTTCGAGCGACGGAAATGTCCATGCACGATATGGACATCTGGACCCAGATATCGCAGAACCTTGATGAGAAGGAAGTGCTGCGATGGGTCGAACCCCACAACCTGCGGAAAGTAGGGGGACTGTGGTGGAAGAACGACGCACTTGTTGTCGTGGGCGACAACGATCTTAAACGGGGGGTAATCACCTTTTTTCACGATACACCAGCTATGGGACACCCAGGAATCGCGAACACTTACGAACTGCTACGACGCGACTACTGGTGGCCCAACATGCGCAAGGACGTAGAAGACTACGTCAAAGGATGCGCAACATGCCAGGCGAACAAGATTAACCCCCACCGTCAAAAACCACACCTCTTCCCCATCACCACAGACCCGAACGCCGAACCATTCGAAGTCGTCGCTATGGACTTCATTACCAAACTCCCTCCGTCCGACGGATACGACTCCATACTCACAATCACGGACCACGACTGTTCGAAGGCCTCGATCTTCATTCCATGTAATGAGTCGATCACAGCAGAAGGGGTAGCGCGCCTGTACCTTCACCACGTATACCCACATTACGGCATACCCCGAAAGATTATCACGGACCGAGATCCCCGATTCACTTCCGCATTTATGACCAACCTCTGCAAGGTCCTCGGAATCCGTCAGAATATATCATCTGCCTACCACCCTCAGACCGATGGGCAGTCGGAACGGACGAACCAATGGTTGGAACAGTACCTCCGACACTGGAGTAACGTGCAACAGGACAATTGGGCGGAAGCCTTACCGGTTGCCCAATTCGCGCACAACGCCTGGCCCAACGCGACTACAAAGGAGTCACCTTTCTCGCTCATTATGGGGTGGGAACCACGTACCGTGTGGACGCCAAAACCTACACCATCCCCATCCGTCGAACAACGCCTAGAAGACATGGTCATCAGACGACAGCACGCGCAAGATTGCATCAGACACGCGCAAGAATTGATGGCAAAAAGGGGCAAGACGCGCTTCATCCCTTATCAAGAGGGCGCAATGGTCTGGCTGGAGGGTACGAACCTCCGAACCTTCTACCCCACCGCAAAACTCGCCCCAAAACGCCATGGACCATTCCGAGTAAAGCGAGTCCTCTCCGATGTTTCATACGAGTTAGAACTTCCGAACACGTGGAAGATACACCCGGTCTTCCACGCGACCCTCCTCACACCATATAAGGAGACGGAGTTACATGGCGCAAACTTCACGCGCCCACCCCCGGATCTGATTGATGGAGAGGAAGAGTTCGAAGTGGAGCGCATCCTCCAATCCCGATCATATGGGCGAGGGCGCAAACTTCAATTCCTCGTCCAATGGAAGGGCTTCCCGATAAGTGACAGCACGTGGGAACCCCTTGAAAACGTCCGACACGCCCCGGATCTCATCGATGACTTCTATCGCCTAAATCCTACCGCCGAAGGGGCTGGACGAAAGATATAAGACACGCTCATCGACATCGCTATCACCCAACTCCCCCTCGTCCACTCTACCATGACCACTACTCCCATCGTCTCTACCATTCAGACCCGTCGCCCAGTCGAGATAATTCTCGAAAATCTGACCGTCCCTTCGCAGGATTTTGGGTGTCCCCTCTGAACCAGAGGGTCGTACGCCGTACTCTGTTGTCCCCAACTCGCCTCCACTCCCTGTACTTGCACTCGCGACTTCGGCCCTAGCGGCGCTGGTCGAAGACTCTGCCGAGACCGCTGAGCCGCCTGAACCCCCCCGACCCATTATCGTCCCTTTCTCCATCGACACGCCCGTCCCTGTTCACGTACCCGCCACACCAACGTACCCATCTGAGCCCACTGCCCCCCTCTCTCCTCCACCACCGCTGTCGCCCCCCGCTGTCCTCACCACCCATATCCCCACTCCGTCCTTCCCCGCTGGGATGGACCATACGTTTACGCCCATTCCTCAGACTCGTAAAGTCGAGCCAGACCCCGCTCTCGCCCTCCTAGATGACGAGGAGGACAAGGAAAACGAAGACCCTGGCATCCCCTTTTTCCGTAACGACCCTACTCTACCCACCTTTTTCCCGCTCCTCGTTGGCGAGACAGGCACGGTTAAAGAGACGGCGCGCTATATCTACTATCGCCACAACTACCAGGAGGTCGTCGGGACCATGGGGAAGGGCCACCCCTGTTACGCTTCGCAAGTCTTCCTCAATGAGGTCTATACCGGCCAACTTGCGCAGCACATCACCGACAATCAGCTCAATATGTTCCACCCTCATGACCCCCGCACTATCGTCCTCAATGAGGTGTTGATCGAACTCCACAATCCCCGCCTCCATGCTGAGATCTCCCGCCTCCGTGAATGCCTCACGCGGCGGGACGCCATCCGTACTCGCCAGTCGGACATCCGACGTCTTGAGACGGAACTGACTCGGGACCAGTTTCACCTGGACATGGACTTTTCCTCAGTCCGGAAGCGCCTTCAGTATGCCCGGGCGATCCCCCTCATCGCCGACAAATACGCCGAGCTTCATGCGAAGCCCGTGCGTCCCCGTGGCTCGCCCGAGCCCACCCCCCTTGCCCCTCGTGACGCTGGACCCAGCGAGATGCCCCGCCTTCAAGGGGAAGGTGGTAAGCGTCGACGCAAGTGTTTCCAGTGCAAGTCGGAGGAACACCTGGTGGCACAATGTCCTGAGCGGCGGGCTCGGGAACCATGCCAGTGGTGCGGGAGTCGAGCTCACCGGCTCGACGTTTGCCTCATTCGACGCCTTTCTCCGATGACGCCAGCGCACGTAGACCCGGACTCTCGCCCTAGGTGGTGCGGGAAGTGTCTGAGGTACGATGCCACGCACGAGGAGATTAAGTGTCCTATGTACGAGATGTGCTGGGACTGTGGAGAGAGGGGGCGCTTTATGTTCCTGCGTCGACACACCTGCCCCCGCACCCCCTCTCCCGTCCCCGCGAACATCCCTGCCGAAGAGGACTACGCCTATACCAGCGACTAGTTGAAGTCGAGGCGACTTCAATTCTGACGGGGGGGTAATGTTACGATTCATCTTGGTCTCTCACTTCGCGTCTTCTGACTCCTGTACTTTTACGACGTATTCCCATGACTCGCGCTTCTCGGCTTCCATACCGCACCTTGCGCCTCGGCGATAGGATGGCCAGTTTTACGCTTTGTTTCGTCCGCTGACCATTTCTGAGGCACGCGTCGTTCCGCGGGATTTCCTTGTACTACTTATGACCATTCCCTTGTTCTCGCTTTTGTACAATCACACCAGACTCGCGCCATATGTTTGCATCGTGCAAACATCCTGTACTAGTATATAAGTCGCGCCTTACCTAGTTTGTACGGTAGACTTGACTTCTTGTGTAATACCACATCGTCTTTGCCTCACGAACGCCTTGACTCGCCGTTGCGCTTGAGTCCCCATTTTAGCTCGCCTTTGCGCTTGAGCCTTGCCTATCTACTATTGCTCTCGGTACCAGGGATACCGAGTAGCACTTGTGCACCACCGAACTGAGTCTTAGCCGACTCGCGCTCTTCCGATCCCGTTGACTTGAACGCGGTACACGTCGTACCTAACGCCCCTGTGGTGGCGTTACAATTGAGGCCTTTGAGCAATCGTGGTCCGTGATGGTGAGTATGGAGTCGTATCCGTCTGATGGAGGGAGTTTGGTAATAAAGTCCATGGCGACGACCTCAAATGGTTCTGCATTTGGGTCTGTGGTGATAGGGAATAGGTGTGGTTTTTGATGGTGAGGGTTGATTTTGTTCGCCTGGCATACCGCGCATCCTTTGACATAGTCCTCTACGTCTTTGCGCATGTTGGGCCACCAGTAGTCGCGTCGTAATAATTCGTAAGTGTTTACGATTCCTGGGTGTCCCATGGCAGGCGTGTCGTGGAAAAGGTGATTACCCCCTGTTTAAGATCGTTGTCGCCCACGACAACTAAGGCGTCGTTCTTCCACCACAGCCCCCCCACCTTTTTCAGGTTGTGGGGTTCGACCCATCGCAATACGTCCTTTTCATCAAGGTTTTGCGATATCTGGGTCCAGATGTCCATATCGTGCATAGACATCTCCGTCGCTCGAAGGAAGCGTTCCGCAGGGAGGACGATAATGTCATTGTTGTCCTCCTTGTGTGCTGCGTAGTCCGCTCTTCGCGACAAGGCATCCGCGCGACTATTCCTGACTCCGGAGACATGCTTCAGTAGGAAGTCGTACTCTGAGAGCTCCAGGAATTCGCGCGCGACTCGTCTACTGATCTTTCTTGGTTCTTTCCAATACTGGAAATTGGCGTGGTCAGTGTGGATGATGATTTTATGGGGGGAGCCGACGAGGTAGGTGCGCCATGCTCGGAGGGCCTTAACCACTGCCAACAATTCTCTGTCGTAGATGTCGTAATTGCGTTCTGCTTGACTGAAGGACTCGGAATGGAACGCGACGGGATGCAGCTTTTGATCCGGGCCGAGCTGATTAAGCACGGCTCCGATGGCGACGTTAGATGCGTCGACCTCCAATTCAAATGGCTTTGTGAGATCGGGGAATAATAGTGTGGGTTCGCGCTGTATGCTACGCTTGACATTGTCGAATGCGTCTTGTTCTCGTTGTCCCCAGTGCCACGGGGTGTCCTTACGGGTTAAGTTGTGTAGCGTTGTGCGAGCGCGGAGAAGCCTCAGATGAACCGCCTGTAAAAGTTACAGAACCCAAGGAATGCCCGTACTTCACGAAGACTTCTTGGGGCCGGCCATTCTCGGATACCCCGTACTTTAACGGGGTCCATCCGTAAGTTTCCATGGCCTATGATTAATCCGAGGTATTCGACTTCGAGTACCTCGAATTCGCACTTTTCTGGTTTGATGTAGAGGTCGTGTTCTTCGCATAAGCGGAGAACCTCGTGTACTATGGCGCGATGATGGGGGTAGTCGAGGGGTGTAGCGATGAGGATGTCATCCATGTAGACGATTACTTCGTTTGTAAGAGTGAGAGGTCGGAACGTATCGTCCATCATCGCTTGGAATGTGGAGGGGGAATTGGTAAGTCCGAAATACATGACGAGGGGTTCGTACAACCCCTGATTGGTTTTGAAAGCGGCTTTCCACTTGTCTCCTAACTTAATTCGCACGTTATTATATCCCCACTTGACGTCGAGCTTCGTGTATAGGCGTGCGTCGCGTATTCGATCGACGAGCTCTGGGATCAGAGGGAGTGGGTAGTGGTTGCGAACCGTGAGTTCGTTTAGTCGTCGATAGTCTTGGACGGGACGAAGTTTGCCGTCCTTCTTCTTGATGAAGAAAAAGGGGGATGCATAAGGCGACTTAGACGAACGGATATATCCCTTCGCAAGTTGTTCGTTTAGGAATGTGGTCAGGGCCTCTTGTTCGTTCTGTGCGAGCGGGTAGACCTTACAGTCTAGTGAGGCGGGGGCGTTTGGGAGAAGGTCTATGGCATGGTCCCAGGGGCGAGAAGGGGGGAATCGATGTGACGCTTCCTCGTCGAAGATTTTTTGATGGTGTCGGTACTCCTCCGGGATCATCTCTTCGAACGTTCGCTCCTTCTTTTTCGCTGCTTCCTGCTGCGCCAGCTCGGAAGCCGTAGTAGTTTTCCTCAAAAATGCGATCTGGGGCTCCCGCTCGTCATCCATGAGCTGCTCCCACGCTTCCTCGTCAAGTTCATACGTCTCCAATGCCCAAATGGAGGCTTCCATGGGCGTGGCTTCGTCTGACAAGTGAAGACTCGAGACTACAACCGGCTGGAACTCTTCGTTCAGCGTCGCGTCTCCCCACTTGATTATGGGCTCGAAGGCCGTGAACCAAGGGTATCCTAGGATTAATTCATCCCTTCCTAGGTTTGTAACCAAGAAGCGAAGTGTCCTTTCTTCCTTTCCTGTTCGTACGGTAAGATCCGTGTATTGCGTGATTGCACCATCCTGATTATGGGTGCCGTCTACATTCCAAATGCAGATAGGGTGAGTCACTTCCCGCGTTCCGATCTGGAGTCGTTTCAAGAGTGAGGAGCATATGAAATTGTCAGTGGCTCCTGAGTCGATGAGGACTTGTCGTTCGGCTGTTGCGTGTGCAGATTTGAATAGTACTGGAATTTGCATGGATCGGTATCTGCTAGTGTACACGTTTAGGTTTAATGCTCTAGCCCAGGCCGCCGGGTTCAAGCGTCGAGAAAATCCTCTCGTCCGAATAACTTTTCCACCATAAGGTCCCGTACCTCCTGGGTCTGTGCTTTCATCGCTGCGATCTGTAGATCCGCCTGCTCTTCGTTCGATAGTACGCGACTAGACTGTATGGCGAAAGAAGAGACGGTGGGAGTTGGTATACTTGAACTCGCAGAAGCCGTGGTTGGTGATCGCGGGGGCATGGGGGTTGGCGCCATGGCAGATGTAGTGGCAGCCACTCGCACGCTCTTTTGAGGACAGTTACGCGAGATGTGCCCTTGCGCACGGCATCTAAAACATCGTCCCTCCTTTTGAAGGGAGGCTTTGTCAGCGTCGGTGAGAGCCATGGAGGCTCTGGCGCGTCCAACGTCCATGGCGTTGGGGTCACGGGTTCCTTTGAGGGCCTGGACCCACTGCTCTCTGCTCTGTCCACCTTTCTTACGCTGGGGCTTTCCTTTGCCGAGACGATCCTTCAAAATGAGATATTCAGCTTGTTGCAATCGGGCGGCCGCCTTCCACTGCTCCCAATTGACGGGATGTTGGAAGCGGACAGCGTTAACTACTAACTGGTTTGGCAGCCCATCTTGGAACAGCTCCAGTGTTGTGGCTTCATCGGGGTTGTACCCTGCTCTCGTGACGAGGTTCTGGAACGTTGCGACGTAGGTGTCGATGTCTCCTCCTTTCATTGTGAGGGTTTGGAGCGCTTTGCATGCGTTGGTTTGTTCGGATGTGTCGGTGTAGGCTTGTACGAATCGGTCTCTGACGGTGGTCCATAAAACTTCGTTTTGTCGGAGGACTCCTGCCGCAATCTGGTCTTCCAGCCATTGTGCCTGTTCATCGACCCAGTCATTTACTAATGGACCTCGGATGTACGACAGGAAGGTCATGGCTCGCGAGGCCGGAATTGAAAGCTGATCAACGGTGGGATTCATTTCCTTGTAGAGTCGAAATGCTCGCAAGAAAGCCTTGCTTTCGTCCCTGATTCCGGTGAACTCGGGAGGAGGGTTTCCTCCCAGTCGTCCGTTTCCTCCGGGGGCTGGCGCTACTGGCGCGGCTCCTCCTGGCGCGGCGCCACCGCCGCCACCACTGCCACCACCACCGCCACCGCCACCGCCACCGCCACTGCCACCGCCACCGCTACCGGATGGTACCGGTGCGCTACCACTGGGTGGGTTGGGTGCTCCTCCTCCTCCAGCGCCACCGCTGGTGAGGGTCGTACTAGCCGAGGCTTGTTGGGTTTGGGACATGGTGTGAGTTTGGAAATGTGTCATCGGGTTGGGCAGGTTCGTTGTGGGTACGGATACACTGGGTGATGGGGAGTCGTCGTCGACAGCAATACCAGGAGTTGTTTGAGTTGTGAGGGGTCCAACTCCGAGTGCCTGAGGTACTATGCTGATAGTGTACCACTGGCCTTTCTTTGCGGAGTAATCAATGTATGCCCACTGTCGTAGTTCTTCAAGATAGTGGACCTGTCGGTACTTCTGGGTGTTAGGGTGGAAGAGAAAGTATCCTTCCACTCCTTCGTGTTCCTTCCAGACGACGGCTCCTTTGACTTTATCGGAAAGCTCGTCGTCACTGTATCTGTCGATGTATTCTGCCTGAAACTGGGATCTGGCGCGACTATGAAGGTTCGCCACTGTGAGAGACTTGACTTAATGTAACGCCACCACAGGGGCGTTAGGTACAACGTGTACCACGCTAAGTCAACGGGATCGGAAGAGCGCAAGCCGGTTAAGGCTCAGTTCGATGATGCACAAGTACCACTCGGCTTCCCTGGAACCGAGGATAATAGTAGAAAAGCAGGGCTCAAGCGCAAAGGTGAGCGAAAGTATAGACTCAAGCGTAGAAGCGAGTCGAGGGTCGTTCGTGAGGCAAAGACGATGTGGTATTACGCAAGAAGTCAAGTCTACTGTACAAGCTAGGTAGGGCGTGACTTATATACTGTTACAGGATGTTTGCGACGAGCAAACATATGGCACAATCGTGAGTCAAGAGTCCTAAAGCGTAAACAAGGGGAATGGTCATAAGTAGTACAAGGGAATCCCGCGGGGTCACGCGTGCCTCAGAAATAGTCAGCGGATGAAAAGAAGCGTAAATCGACCAATCCTATCGCCAAGGCACAAAGTGCGAGATAAGAGTCGTGAGGCGCGAGTCATCGGATCGTATCGTAATCGTACAACCAAGTCAGCAGGTGAAAATCATAACAGTATATAGGCTATCCAATTATCATTTTCCCCCACAGTCTGAGTGACCACCCATAGTCATTTGTTCACGCGTGCACAAGTAGATATATATATAAACTACAGAGGGACTTAGTACCCACAGTGGGCATACCAGCCCTTTGCGTTGTCTGTTGTGACAGAGTAGACGGCTGCCCAGAATGCATTGTAGATACTGCCATTATCGAACTCAAGGTCCGCATTGATGCGAGCACGATTTGCGCATAGCCAGGCCTTGATGGATGAGAACACCAATTCGATTGGGTTGAAATCCGGCGAATACGCAGGAAGGTAAATAAGGTGTGCGCCACGTCCCTTGACCAGTTCACGAATCCCAGCTACCTTGTGAATGGCTGCGTTGTCGACGACAAGGACCGAATTGGGCATTGGCCATTTGTTCATGCGCGGGAGAAGGCCTTCAACGAATTGCTGAAAAATATCGCTGGTAATGGAGTTCTCGACGACCTCAAGGTGTAAGATCCCATCCAGGGAGATAGCGGGTAACATTGAGTATCTGGTGCCATGATGGAAAACCTCGTAGCGTGAAGCACACTTGCCACAAATGGACCACGCATATGGCCTCCTTAGCACAAGTCGATTGAAGTGGCTCTTGTCAGCGAAGACAAGCTGTTCTGAGTGGAAGTGTGCAGTGATGAGGTTCATGTAGTCCCCACGGTCTTGTTCATTACGCTCAAGGGCACAACGTGTGACCTGTCGTCAATGTTGTATGAATCATCTGATTACTAGGACCAACTCGGATGAATGAAGACATACCGCTTTCATCGTGTATCCCTTCCTTCGAAGAGAACACTGAATTGTCGAAAGCGACACCTCGATACCGCATACTTCCAAAAGTTCCACCTGCAGCTCAATGAGCGAAATGTCGTGATGGCGCCCAACAGTGTCGAGGAGGAACTGTGACAGTGAGATAATGACAACAACCAATATACAATACATCGTAGACATACCTTCACTTGAATAGCAGTGAGCATGCGCGGCTGACCATTGTCGATTGGTGGGGGGAGAGATAAGTTTCCCGTCTGGAGATATAGGTTACAGAACCTCTTGAGCGACTGGACGCTGATCCCGGTGATATTGCCAATTTCTGTGTCACACAGCCCCTGCAAGGACATTGATAAAGCCACCTCCTTCATGTCATTGGAGTACTGGCAGACCATTGTTGAAGGGAAGGGACAATGGAGTGCCTCAGGGACACCGACTCGATGCCAACACAGATAACTATTCAATAACCCTATTCTTTCAAGATACCTATTCGATAACCCAAATTATGTATGATAGCCTATGAACCCCGCTCTTGAGTTTGGATGTCCGGCTGTCTGCTAAAAAAATGGAATGGCAACTGTTTTGCAAACAGCAATACAAGTACTGCAGTAAAACACACACACAATCAAATTTGAAATTTTTTGAGTGCACTGGTCGCAAGCCTTATCCGCTTGGACGGGTACCCTTACCCCTCACTGGCCACGTGGCAAAAAGGATAACTGTTTTATAACCCACCTCGAGGATTTCAAATTGTACTTAAATATGAACACCGCCCCTGAATCTTGGAAGTCCACTATATGTGTTCCCAAACGAGGGGCCTACAGCGAGTTGCATAACACCTGGCCCCTGACGACCACCTTACACATACAGGCGGGGTTTTAACAGGACCATGCTGAATTTCTTTCCCACCAAAATTAATCGTAGTAATTAATAAAAGAATTTATATATTCTACTTATCGGTTTTTAAGTGAAAAAACTGACATTCGATGTAGTGGGGCAGATGACGATAAGTGATCTGGTCCTTCTGGTTTTTCAGGATCATCACGCTGACGCAAGCTGTAGCGCCCTCAGCCAGGGAGCTGAGTTTACTATACAGTGTCAGGTTCATCGGATGAGTGATCAGCCCACACTTGTTGTGTCGGCCTCGGGATTGGCGACACAGAAGTGGTCGACAAAAACTTGGGCAAAAGCTAGCAGGGAAGAGGGCGATGTGAGGGAACGTAGGCTGATATTAACTGTCTACTTAGCTATGTCGCCCAAGTCCTGTCCAAGTCTCAATATACTTGCGTGAGAGGCCAAGGTCACCAGCGACGCACGGCTCTTCAAGGCCAGGGAGTAGTGGTGATCGACGGAAGGTGAAAGCGAGCTGCGATGCAGCTCATTGTCGAAATCTTGTGCCAAGTAACGGTGATACCCTAAACCGTCCCTGAACGCTAGGAAACGGTCTACGGCGCGCGCAGGATTTGGGAGGTGTGAAGTGTCACGAGGTATCGCACAGGCCTCCGTGGGGCACCAGCTGTCGTATATGGGTCCGCGGCGATCGTGGACGCGTCGGTGTCGAAGGGCTAAGGCCGCGCGTAAGTGCGGCGACGTCGGGAGAGGAAACGGTGTCGGTTGGTTGCAAGTGGTCGGAAACGGTCACGCACGCTTCGGCGCGGCGTGAAATCTCGTACAGATGGCTGCCGTGGTCGAGAACGTGTCGGGTTCGAGTCGCTAAGGCCGTGTGGGAGTGCGGCGTGCTAGGGAACGCAAGGGATAAGCTTCACTGAGCTCAAAAGTCCGAGGGGAGAAGTCTACTATTAGAAATCTAAAGTGTAAGTTGTAAATACATGGCCTATAAGGAGAGTAGGCTGAGAAATGGGGGTGAATTAGATCAACAGGGGAAAGGGGGAAGCTAAAACGCGAAGGGAAACAACCGGAGTAAGAAGAAAGCCAAGCGCTCACAAAGCGCAGGAAAGCGCAGGAACAAAGCGCTTAGCAGAAGGTGCGGGAGAAAGCGGGAAAGCGCAAGAGAGCGCGAGTGAGTGCGGGAGCGTATAGTACTGTTAGAAACTGTGAAAATCATAAATTCACCGGCCAGGGAGAGCACTGGCGTATCAATGGGCCGCGTGGATGTGCGTGCGTGGATTAGTACTCGGGGAGATAGGGAATGTCAGGGTCATTAGGCATGTGGTGACGAACAGAAAGACAAGTGTTGAGTACATTGAGTGACGAGTTGGTGTAAGACGTGACACGTGACGGAGCATGACAGCGACAGTGGCCATTTTTCCGCAGGGAATCATGTCCTCAAAAAGGAAGGTGCCAAGAAAGTCATGTTTCTCTGTCATCAAAAAACGGACATCCCCGAACAACATTTCGAGCCCAGTTTGTTTTACTCTTAGTAAGCGCGAATAAACACATTCCTTTTTATAAAAAGGTATTTCCTTAATTGTACACATTGTCCTTTGTCAGCTTCATATGTTTTTTTTGTTTCAAACAACTTAACAAAACATTTAATATATTCATATTATCTAATTAAGCTACATCTATTTTTTTCTAAGTCATACTATGGTGCGTCAAAGCGGGCGGGCGCGGTTGATGTGCGCGCAGGGAGATCGTGGGCCCTGCCATGCGACACGTGTGAAGGGGGGGACAGTCCGCCCTCGTGCGCCCCTTTCCGCACCCGGTGGGGGCAGCGCCTTCCCCTCTTATCCTTTCCGCGCCGCCCCGTAGGATGGGAAAGGGCAGCTTGCCCTTTCCTCGTGAATGGGGTGGCACAGACATGGGGGAGGGGTGGGGACGGGGAGCGGCGTGCCCTCTACGTCCCCTTCCGTGCCAATGAGAGAGGGAGGGTGTGTGCCCTCGTGCACCCCCTCCGCGCGAACAGGGGGAAAGGGAGGGGCCGGGCACGGCGGCGGCGGCGGCGTACCTTCAGGCGCCCTCCTTCCGCGCGAATGGGTAGCGTGGCCCCCGGGGGAAGGAGAGGCGGCCGCGTCTTCGTGCGCACCCATTCCACGCGAACTGGGGTGGCGCAGACCGGGGGAAAGGGAGGGGCCGGGGGCGACAGGGAGAGGGATGGCGCAGCCACAGGGGAAGGAGAGGCGGTGGCATCGTCGTGCGCCCCACTTCCGCGCGAACGGGGTGGCGCGGACAGGGGAATAGGGAGGCGGCGGGGGCGGCAGGAGAGGCGGCGGCATGCCCTCGGTGTGCCCCCTTCCGCACAAACGAGGTGGGGGCGGCGTGCCATCGTGCGCCTCCTTCCCCCGCGGACAGGGGGACCGGGGGCAACGGGAAGAGGCGGGGGTGGCGTTCCCTCACGCGCCACCCTTCCGCGCAACAAGGGGGCGTGGACAGGAAAAGGGAGGGGCCGGGGCGATGGGGAGAAGAAGGGCGGCGGCATGCTCTTGTGCGCTCCTTCCGCGTGAACGGGGGCCATGGGCGACAGGGAGAGGGCGGCGTGCCCTCGTGCCTTCCGCACGAATGAGGCGGCGCGGACAGGGGGAAAGGGAGGGCCGGGGGCGACAGGGAGAGGGCGGCGGTGTGACCTTGTGTGCCCCCTTCCACGCGAACGAGGCAGGGGCGGCGTGCCATCGTGCGCCCCCCTCCCCTGCGCAGGGGGACTGGTGGCAACGGGGAGAGGCGGCAGCGGGCCTTCATGCGCCCCCTTTCCACGTGAATTGGGGGGGCGCGCACTGGGGGTGAAAGGAGGGGCCAGGGACAATGGAGAGAAGGGGGGGCACGTACCTTCGCGCTCCTCCCGCGCAGATGAGACGGCGCGGGGATGTGGAAGGAGGGGAAAGGGAGGGGGCGGCATAACCCTCGTGCGCCCCTGCGCCCCCTTTCTGCACACAGAGACGGTGGTCAATGTGAGGGAAGGGGGAAGGAGTGGGTGGGCGACTTACCCTTGTGCGCCCCCTTTCTGCGTGCAAACGGGGCGGCAGTCAATGGGGGGAAGGAGAAGGGGCAGGTGGGTGGGCAACTTACCTTCATGCGCCCTCTTTTTGCGCACGCGAATGGGGTGGCACGCAATGTAGGGGAAGGGCGTCGGCCAGCCCTCTTGCGTCCCCTTTTCGAGGTGAAGGGGCGGGTGATGCGGGTGGGAGGAGAGGGAGGAGAAGGGAGAGGAGAGGAGAGGAGAGGAGAGAGGTGGGAGGGCGTCCTACGCACTTTGCACACCCAATTCTGTACGAATCGGGTGGCACACAACAGGACGGGGGAGGTGGGGGGGGAAATAGTGCGTTGGGGAGAGTACAGGAGGACGACGAGACGGGGAGAAAACAGGTACGAATTTTTAGTTCAGGAACCCAAAAATTATTTGACATTGGAGAATGTGCTACACCACTGTACCCGAATTGGCGGTGACTAATATGCCAGACTGAAAATAGCTACAGTATTTGCTGGAAAAGATTGTACCAGGGATATTGTTTATCAAGAGATCTGGCTCTGTGGGCGAGGCTGAGAGCATGCAAGGGTATTTGCCTCTGCAGAAGTTGCATCCAACTTTGCTCGTTTACCGGATCGCTCCCCTCCACTGTAGGGATCAGTAAATATTACCAATCTCTTTTTCCCACTTGGTCCGATGTGTTGGGCTGTTGAATTAGGCGAGACCGGAGCGGCTGGCGCTTGGCGACGCTTAGGTGATATCCGGCTACCCATGTTTTGGGATGTCTCCTTCCAATTGTTCCTATTTGGGGACAGCCTGTCCCTTTTGGGAAGGGCTTCAGATCGTGGCAACTCCTCTCCAGGGCTTGATGGGGGAACTTGAGATGAGATATTAGCAAGGTTATCAGTGACTTGGGTGTGTGTATGTTGCTGCACAGTGGAGGAGTTCTGGCTCTGCACTGCAGCAAGGTGCTTGCAGTGCCGGATCCTCGGGAAATCTAGGCAATTGCACATTGCCGCGTCGATGTCAATGACATATTGACGTCCTGGAGATGACTGAGATGCCACATGGAACTTGCCATTGCTAAGCGGTGTTATGGCACTTCTGGAAATAGATTTAGATTTCGCTAAAATTGCCACTTCATGGTTCTGAGCGAGATCTTTGCCCTCAAAGCCAATTTGCTGGCGCTTGTGTCGATGCTCGTAGTAACGTGGCAGCATTCTTTGGGTAAGGGTAAAGATCAAATGATCGATCCGCCGATTGCGCTTTCCATCAAGCCAGTGAGACTTCAATATGTGATGATATCTAGATATGAATTAAATTTCGCTTACTCAGCAGATAATAAAGTCGACTTACGCTTCAAGAAGCATGTTTGTGTCACCTTCCTCAAATATAACCCGGGATTTTCTGGTGAATGCAGACCACATATGGACCATAGGCATCCATTGTGTGGAAAAATACTCAATGAATGATTCAGGGACCTCAGAATTGCTTGAGATCTTATCCCAGATCGCCCCAAACTCGACCAGATCTGAAGTGCGGACTAGTTTCTTAATCAGGTCCCACAGTAGTGGGAATTGATTAGTCCGGAAATGCGATTGGACCACATGGAGTACATGCCACCTGCATAGAAGCACTTGAGTTTGGGGGAATACAGTTTGCAAAGCCAAGATCTGGGCCTGATCGCAATCTGTCATGAAATAATTGGGCTGGACTTCAGGGTTCCATGACTGAATTAATTTCAAGAAATAGGTCATTGTTGCTGCCTGTGTATTGGTTGACAGCATCCAAGCAACCGGAACACCTGTCAGATCGGAGATCAGTCAAATTTGCGAAAGTGTGATCATTTGCTTACCATGTCCCCACTGATCCCTTGCCATAACTGTAGTTAGCATCACCCCTGAATAATATGTTGTGTTGTGGGTGGCATCAATGCCAAGAATGGTGTTGCCGAGCCGCTGGAATGTGTCTGACTGAAATTTAGTTTGGAGGGCCAGAATGAATAGATCTTCTGCCAAATCCGATCCTGGAGGAGGCAGATCCATCTTATCTTTGCAGAAGGTATTTGCTCCCTCCCCTCTATGGATATCCAGCCAAAGTTTGATAGAGATCTCGTCTTTAGCATCCAATTGGGTTTCATCTTGTTGAACCCTCTTAGCAATCCTGTTTATGTCATCCATATGTATGTAATGATCGCGATCGCTCTCAGAAGCGGAATCACGAATAGACTGGAGCTAAAAAGAAAGTTAGCTGATGTCATAAAAAGCGGTGATTACATACAACTTCTGAGCGTTCAGTCCCTGCTTCAAAGACTCCCTTGCTGTTTCTCTGGCTGTTTTGGAAAGTCGGGTGTAGATTAGATTTTCTGTATTGATTGGGTGATCATGACTCTTCTGGTAGCGCCCCAAGAGGACATTTGTTCCAGGGTAAGCCTTGAGATCTACTTTGCAAGTGCATCCAGTCCGCTTTGAGCCGATCTTGCGGTTCTGATTTGGCTTCTTCTCATAAGGTTTGATCCCGCCGGTTCCTTGACGTGTGCACCAGTAAACGTGCTTCCAGGAGTAATTCAAACCTTTAGTCTCTGTCTCGGCAAGGGCAATTTCAACCGAGTCAGCCCGCTCCACTTCCTGTCACCATGTGTCAAACTCGGCCAGTGATGCCCAGATAGATCATAGCGACCAGGCTGTTGGTCATACCAGAAGCTTCCCCGGGCACGGGAATTACCATTCCCGATGGTGTCCAGAATCACCTGACAGGCAGGTTGAGTGGCTGGCACGGCAGGTGCCGCTGAGGTAATAGACAAGCGAAAGCGAGGAAGGGTTGTCATGAAGATAAGTTCGCAAAATTAGGAAGGCAGATTCCACTGCTCCCTGCTCATTAATGAGGACAAAATATATAATAAACTGTTTATATTGAGTGCACACTTGGGTTTAGTGGAATATAAAGAGACTAAGGCTGAGATGCATGTGCAGCTCGACTGGAATGTAACTGATTTTTGCCTTAGTTAATTGGCAGTTTCCTTATTTGCAACTTATATTGAATATTACAAAGGGAATAGCCACTATGCGCCGGCTTCATCAATTAGGAAATATTGTGCCTGCGCCACCCATTTTGCTTCCACCACGGGGACCCCTACTTTCACGCACTATTTCCCCCCCCACCTCCCCCGTCCTGTTGCGTGCCACCCGATTTGTACAGAATTGGGTGTGCAAAGTGCGTAGGACGCCCTCCCACCTCTCTCCTCTCCTCTCCTCTCCTCTCCCTTCTCCTCCCTCTCCTCCCACCCGCGTCACCCGCCCCTTCACCTCGAGAAGGGGATGCAAGAGGGCTGGCCGACGCCCTTCCCCTACATCGCGCGCCGCCCCGTTTGCGTGCGCAAAAAGAGGGCGCACGAAGGTAAGTTGCCCACCCACCTGCCCCTTCTCCTTCCCCCCATTGACCGCCGCCCCGTTCGCATGCAGAAAGGGGGCGCACAAGGGTAAGTCGCCCACCCACTCCTTCCCCCTTCCCTCACATTGACCACCATCTCTGTGTGCAGAAAGGGGGCGCAGGGGCGCACGAGGGTTATGCCGCCCCCTCCCTTTCCCCTCCTTCCACATCCCCGCGCTGTCTCGTCTGCGCGGGAGGAGCACGAAGGTACGTGCCCCCCCTTCTCTCCATTGTCCCCGGCCCCTCCTTTCACCCCCAGTGCGCGCCCCCCCCAATTCGCGTGGAAAGGGGGCGCACGAAGGCCCGCTGCCGCCTCTCCCCGTTGCCACCAGTCCCCTGCGCAGGGGAGGGGGCGCACGATGGCATGCCGCCCCTGCCTCATTCGCACGGAAGGGGGCACACAAGGTCACACTGCCGCCCTCTCCCTGTCGCCCCCAGCCCTCCCTTTCCCCCTGTCCGCGCCGCCTCATTCGTGCGGAAGGCACGAGGGCACGCCGCCCTCTCCCTGTCGCCCATGGCCCCTGTTCACGCGGAAGGAGCGCACAAGAGCACGCCGCCACCCTTCTTCTCCCCATCGCCCCGGCCCCTCCCTTTTCCTGTCCGCGCCCCCTTGTTGCGCGGAAGGGTGGCGCATGAGGGAACGCCACCCCCGCCTCTTCCCGTTGCCCCCGGTCCCCCTGTCCGCGGGGGAAGGAGGCGCACGATGGCACGCCGCCCCCACCTCATTCGCGCGGAAGGGGGCACACGAGGGCACGCCGCCGCCTCTCCTGCCGCCCCCGCCGCCTCCCTATTCCCCTGTCCGCGCCACCCCGTTCGCGCGGAAGTGGGGCGCACGACGACGCCACTGCCTCTCCTTCCCCCGTGGCTGCGCCATCTGTAACGCCACCACTGGCGTTAGTCCGACTTGGACTGCGTAAGGGCGTTCACGACTTAGCGAAATATCCTTCCAAGGTCACGTGACTTGTAGACCTAGGATGCATGGCGCTTCTTCGTTGAGGCACGTGATCCAACTCTGTACACTAGGGCAAGTCGCGCCACTAGGTAATCCGATGATCGATAAAGACGACTTGCGCGGGGAGGCAAGCGAAACACGCGTGAACGAGAGGAGAAGAAAGTGGTGATTGAAGAAGACCAAGATGGCGTATCTTGGTCTTATCGAGCCACTATTTATACATTTACGAGGCAGCTTTAAAGCTCCTCTCCAATCGATACGACGAATAGCTAAAGTAGCTCGAACCCTACTACCACTATCCTAGTTATGAGTCATGCCATAGTGGCATGTGATTGTACTACTCCGTTGACTGATACACCTGTCCATGACACATTACTACTTACTAACGAGGCCATGTCCGTAAGTAAGAGTCCACTTCAAGCGCATCGTGACATCACCCTCTTTTCAGCCGCGGCGACCCCGGCGCCAAGGAGTACCGATCCCTCCTAACCAACCCTCTTGCACTGAATCCACCCGGTTGTGGATGTCCGCCATCTCCAAGCGGAACTTGGAGCGCGCGACGTCCCCTTGAATGCCGCCGAGGGCCTGAGCGAGCGCGTGAAGGCGGTGTTCGATCCTCTCAGCTTCGCGTTTGAGGGCACGGAATCGGTGTAACTCAGCTTTTAGCCCCACATCCCTCAACTCGTTGACCGCCGTGTCGAGGCGATGTTGATTCGGGTGCCCGGCGGCGAGGGCGTGGAGCTCGAGCTCTCCGTAGTGGGGTTTACCCTGCTCGCGGACTTGCGGTTCGGCGTACAGCGGTTTGGAGAATGTCTTGTCGCTGTCTGCCGTGAGCGCGAGGACGATGGGGTCCGAAGTCATGATAACTTGGACGTACGGGGCTTGGGTGGTGACGCCTTGGGCATCGGTGATGGGGAAGTGTACGAACTTGTCCCCCCGGTTGTGAACGTAACCGTAAGGGGCGAAGCGAGAGTCGGAAAGCCGGCGGTTGAGCACGGCGGTGTGATGAGATGTGGATGGAAGGTCCACCCTGAGTGAGCCCCGGTAGAGAGGGCGTCCCGTAGTGTCGAGGGTGTAAGGCGTTTCGCGGGGGTGATCAGAGTCGGTTGTAGTGAGGATGAAAGGGTGCTCAGCTGGGTACCACTCTTTTAGTTCGCGCTCGGGTTGTTCTTGAAGCTGGCGCGCATCGTCACGTCGAACAGCTTCCTCCTTTCCAGGAGGCGCGTTCTCCTTGTCGCTGCCATCGCCAGCTGCTCTTGCCTCCACCTCTCCGTTGTCGCCCTCCACTCCTCCCATCGACGGGTGTTCAGATTCTTGGCGAGACTCGACCCAGTACTCGACTCGAACCGGGAGAGGTCCCGGTGAGGAAGGCGCACAGTCTCGGAGAGCTGCACGAAGCCGACTAACTTCAGCCTGCGTGTAGGGGACGGCGTTGAGGTGTTGGCCGTCGTTGCCGAGCAGCCAGTACGTGGTGGGGGTGTTGGGGTTGTCGAGGTCCTCGATTGCGGCGAGGTTGTCGATGGCCGTGCTAAGCTCTTGATGGGTGAACGACCCCCGGAGGTTGGCAGCGATGGCGGGGGAAGAAGCGGGAGTGGGAAGAGACATTGTTGGTTGAGTGGAGTGGCCAGTGTGAGATGATGGGGGAAGCTTAGCGTGATTTGACTTGTTTATATGTGTCCTGGCGAGGATCGCACTCCGCTCGTACTCCGCTATTGCTTCGTCAGCGAATATGTCATCCTTGTTGACCCACTGATTCTCCGAGTCCGGATAGCCCTTCCATTTCACGAGGTATTGGAGTTTCTTGCTTCTGCCGAAGTGCCGCGAGTCTAGAATTCGTTCAATTTCATATTCTTCCTCGCCTTCTACTAAATCCGGTGGCGGGCGTTGGAAGTTTCCTCTGTGTAGGGGCGTTTCGCGATAAGGGGTGAGTAAGTCGATGTGAAACACGGGGTGAATACTCCACTGCGTGGGAAGTTCGAGTTGGTAATTGACCGGTGACAGTACTCGTGTGATTTTGAAGGGTCCATGCCGTCGTGCCGCTAGCTTGGCAGTTGGTTGATTGGTTCGGAGGTGACGCCCTTCCAGCCACACTTGATCCCCTATTTGATATTTGGGCGTGTCTCGGTGTTTGATCCATAGTGCCTGGGCCCTTTTGATGAGTGTCTGGGCTTCTTTCCGTGCTTCTCGGAATTGTTGGAGTCGCGTGAGCACCTGAGGAATGGGGGATGGCTTATCGATCCAATCAGCGCGTGGGTCGTATCCCATCATGAGCGAAAATGGGGACTTCCTTGTCGCCTCGTGCGGCCAGTTGTTGTGAGCGAATTCTGCCATGGGTAGGAATTGCGCCCAGTTATCTTGACGCTCGTTAGCCCAGAACCTTAGATACTGCTCCAACCATTGATTGGTCCGTTCCGATTGTCCGTCCGTTCGGGGGTGGTAAGCCGTGGAAATATTCTGATAGATTCCTAAGATTCGGCACAGTTCGCGGGTAAATTTGGATGCGAAGCGTGGGTCTCGATCGCTAATGATTTTTGCCGGTAGTCCAAATCTCCTGAAGATATGAGTGACGTACAGGGCGGCAGTTTCTTCGGCTGAGATCTCTTCGTTGCATGGGATGAATACGGAGGCTTTGGTGCAGTCATGGTCTGTTACTGTGAGGATAGAGTCGTATCCCTGGGATATGGGTAGTTTAGTGATGAAGTCGAGTGCTATGACTTCGAATGGCTTAGCGTCTGCTATTGGTGTGATGGGGTTCAGTGGCGCTCTCGTCGGTCGGTTGTTCACCTTGTGGCGTTGGCATTCTGCACATCCTTGGACGTACTCGGTCACATGCTTCAGCATTTGGGGCCACCAGTAGTTGCGTTCGATGATCCTGAACGTTCGCTTGATTCCTGGGTGCCTGTATACTGGGGGGTTGTGATGATTGGCAATAATGGTGCGAATTGTGTCTTGCCCTCCCGTGATTACTCTCGCTTCTCCGCGGTACCAAGTTCCATCGACTTTCTTGAGTTTGTGCGGGTCTACCCAAGGGAGTAGGATATCTTCGTCTTGGTCGTGACTCTCTGACGCTTGTATTGCGAGGTTTCGTATGAACACTTCTTCGGGTAGCACTGTGACTCCCTCGTTGTCCCGTTCTCCTCGGTCGTAGTCGGGTCGTCGCGATAGTGCGTCTGCTCGTCCATTGTTGGTTCCCTTGATGTGGTGGATCTCGAAATCGTATTCCATGAGTTCGAGGACTTCTCGTGCTACACGCCAACTTATCTTTTGGGGGGATTTCCAGTGGGTAAGGTTGAGGTGGTCGGAGAAGATTTTGATCTTGTGCGGGGAGCCGGCTAGGAAGGGTCTCCAGTGTCGCAGCGCTTTAACGATGGCTAGAAGTTCTAGGTCATAGATGTCATAGTTGCGTTCCGCTTCGTTTAAAGTGGATGAGAAGTAGCCGATGGGGTGTCGTTTTCCGTCTTTCTTCTTTTGCAGTAGGACTGCGCCTACCGCATATCCCGATGCGTCCACTTCGAGTTCGAATTGGTCCGTCAGGGTGGGGTGTGCAAGTACCGGTTCACTTGTAACTAGTCGTTTGAGGGTTTGGAAGGCCGTTTTCTTCGTCCTTGCCCCACGTCCATTCCGCGTCCTTGCGTGTAAGCTTGTTGAGGGCTCGTGCGTGTGTGGCGAAACCGCGAATGAAGAGGCGGTAAAAATTGCAGAAGCCCAAAAAGGAGCGTACATCGCGTACCTTCGTGGGAGTGGGCCAGTCGCGGATACCTGCAATTTTGACGGGGGTCCATGCAAGTTACCCCCTTTTCAAGGATTACCCCCAGGTAATCCATTCGCGGTTGGTGGAATAGGCATTTCTCCAGCTTGAAGTAGAGGTCGTGGTCGAGTGCGATCTGCAGGACGGCGCTGACCGCGTCGATGTGTGCTTGTAGTCCGGCTTCTTCGCTTGTGGCGATGCCTATATCGTCCATATAGACCCGTATAATCGTCCCCCGTGCTTCGTAGTAGGGGATGATGTCGCCGAAGATGTCGTTCATCATATTTTGAAAGGTGGCGGGGGAGTTGGTGAGTCCAAAGTACATGACGAGGGGTTCGTAGAGTCCGTATTTGGTTTTGAAGGCAGCTTTTGGTTCGTCGCCTTCCTTGACTCGTATGTTGTTATACCCCCATCGTACGTCGAGTTTGGTGTAGATGTGTCCGTTCCCAAGGTCGTTAATGAGTTCTGACATGAGTGGTAGTGGATACTGATTACGCATGGTACAGGCGTTGATCTTCCAATAGTCTTGAACCGGACGTAACTTGCCGTCTTTCTTCTTAATGAAGAAGAATGATGACGCGTATGGGGACTTAGAGGGTCGTATGTAGCCCATTTTGAGTTGCTCGTCCAGCCAGTTGCGTAATTGATTGTCTTCGTCTTGTGACATGGGGTAGATTTTGCAGTCGATGCTAGTTGGGGTTCCTGGTTTAAACTCGATTGTGTGATCCCAGGGTCGCGATGGCGGAAATCGGTGGGATGCTTCTTCGTTGAAGATCTTCTCAAATCTTTGGTATGGTTCGGGGAGGACTGCCGCGACGGTGTTCTGGTTGGCTGCAATGGCCAGTTCGGTGGCCGTGGTGCGGATCTGGCACTCCTCTTCAAGTTCTTGGACAATGTTTTCGGCTTCATCCTGTGTGATTGCGCTTGCAACGGTGACGTGAGGTTCCGTTGGATTGATTGATCGGAGTACGACGGGAAGGGCGTCTTCGTGGATGGTCGCGTGAGTCCAGCTGATGGTAGGCTCGTAGGTGGTGAGCCAGGGGTATCCAAGAACTAATTCTTCGTTTCCGATATCCGTGACTAAGAACCTCATGGTCCTATTGATCTTATTGGTCTGGACGTTCAGATCTACGAAGTGCGTGATGGACCCAGCTTTGTTTTCCGTATTATCTATGTTCCATATCTTCTTGGGTCGTTCTAGGGGTTGTAACCCAAGGCCCATGCGTTTAGCGAACGCGGGTCTTATAAAGTTGTCGGTGGCGCCCGAGTCAACGAGCGCCTTGATGTCGGCCATGGAGTAACTGGTGCGAATCGAGACTGGAATTCAGAGCGAACGATAGCGAGTCATGATTACAGAGTTACAATTAACTGCCCTCACCCAGGCCGATGGGTTTAGGCGTCCTGAAAACCCTCTTGGGTCCACAAGTCCTTGAATATGAGGTCTTTCACCTCGTCACTAGCCCCCCTGATGGTATCCATCCAGCCTTTTGCTTGCTCTTCGGGAGTCGCTTCGGCACGACGTGCAGTTGTTGGTTCTTGACTGTAGTAGTCGGTGTCCGCGCTTCGGCTAGTGCTTGCGCGTGGCTGGTACGGCTGTCTTGGTTTCTGGGTCGCGTACAGTCTCGTGAGAAGTGGCCGGGGTTGTTACAGTTGTAACAAATGACTTCCCTCATGTCGCGGCGTTGCCCGCCTCCTCTCGCTTGTCCTGGGCCTCCTCTGGGTGGGAATGGTGGTCGCTGATAATTTCCTCGGTTGGGGTCTCCGACTTCTGCGACTCGGGCGCGGGGTACGATCCGCCGAGGTGTCCATTGCGTTTGGGTCGTAGCGTGGTGGGGGGAATCGTGGTGGCGCCCATTGCGGTGTATACCCGCATGTCTGATTTGGCCGGGTTTGTGGTGTGCTTTGTGGGGTATTTGTATTGAGACCCAGTCTTGCGCGTAGGTGAATGTACTGTTTTTGCCGGCATAAGGCGGCATCCTTCCATTCATTGAAGGTTTGAGGGTCGTCGAGTTCGTAGATTTTTGTGAACAGGGCCCTCGGAAGTCCCGCCGTAAATCGATCCAGTGTTTGGCGGTCGTTGAGTCGGTAATCAGCTTTCTGCGCGAGCTGTTCGAAGTTGGTGACGTACGAATCAATGTCGTCTCCCACCATCTTAAATCCTTTGGCTAGTGTGGCTTGCGCCTGCTCCTGCTCCAGTACGTTGGAGAACCGGTCTGAGAACCCGGCTGTTAGGGTGTCCCACAAGAAGGGATCATATCGATTCCGTCCGTGTTGTAGTTCGTTGTTCAGCCACTGAAGAAAACCGAGCGTCCAGTTAGATACTCGAGGCCCTTTGATGAAGCCTAGGAATAGTAGGCAGCGTCGGTAGACGTTGGTCATGATTGGCGCTTCTGCATTTTGTCCCCAGTAGATGTGCCACTGGGTGAGGAATGATTCATACTCATCTCTATTTCCATCGAATATGTTGGGGGGTTCCCCTATTAGTTTGTCTGTCCCGTGAGGAGCTCCGGGCGGTGGTCCTGCTGCTGGCGGTGGTGGCGGTCCTCCTCCGAATGGGTGTCCGCCGCCTCCACCCCCGAATTGGGGTGGTCTTCCTCCTCCTCCGCCTCCTGGTGGACCTTGTCCGAAGCTTCCTCCCGGTCGTCTTGGCGGTGGGGGGCCTCCCGCGCCTGGTGGTGGGTCCGGCATGTCTGGTCCTACTGCCCTAAAGATTGCCGCGTCGTCGGCGGTCATACGGTGTCCTGTGGCTGGGTTGATAGGTCGTAAATGGGCTTCAGCCTCTTCTGCGATTCTTC
This sequence comes from Lactarius hatsudake, assembly GCA_024734325.1. Taxonomy (NCBI): domain Eukaryota; kingdom Fungi; phylum Basidiomycota; class Agaricomycetes; order Russulales; family Russulaceae; genus Lactarius; species Lactarius hatsudake. The sequence goes on along the minus strand of JANSJP010000076.1, from coordinate 89,612 downwards.
GCGCTTCTTCGATCGCGAGCTCTTCTCTGGTGATGGTTGCTGTAGCCATATCTGCAGGCGCGTGAACCTCGATGTTTTCTGGTCGTTTATGTGGAGGGACTCAGCTGTTTGTACAATTTCTCCAACCTCGGATCGTCGTCGTCTGCGTTGGTTTCTTCGTTTTCTCCGCTGGTCTCCGATGGTGCGGGGGTTCTAGGTTCTGAGGTGCTGGGTTCCTCTTCTGGTTGTCCGTCGATGCGTCCCCACTGTTCTCGGGTGGGTAGGTTTCTGGCGTCGATATCGCAGTTGTAATTCCTTCCTGCGGGTCGTACCGCGTCGTATCGGTTGTCTATGGGGTTCCACGTAATTTCAACCCAGCACAGGTTGTCAAAGTTGAACTCAACGGGGCGGGTATCGGGCTGGCCCCGATGCAAAGTCTACAAAGTAGCCGGTCTCTCCTCGGTATTCTCTCCACCTGGCAGCTCCTAGGAATTGTTCGGGTACGTTGCGGTCTCCCCTGCGTTCAAGGGAGTAGGTTTGAAAGTTTCTCCACTGGTCTCGAGTGGTGAACGCCACGATGAAGGGATCTTGGTCTTAATGTAACGCCACCACTGGCGTTAGTCCGACTTGGACTGCGTAAGGGCGTTCACGACTTAGCGAAATATCCTTCCAAGGTCACGTGACTTGTAGACCTAGGATGCATGGCGCTTCTTCGTTGAGGCACGTGATCCAACTCTGTACACTAGGGCAAGTCGCGCCACTAGGTAATCCGATGATCGATAAAGACAACTTGCGCGGGGAGGCAAGCGAAACACGCGTGAACGAGAGGAGAAGAAAGTGGTGATTGAAGAAGACCAAGATGGCGTATCTTGGTCTTATCGAGCCACTATTTATACATTTACGAGGCAGCTTTAAAGCTCCTCTCCAATCGATACGACGAATAGCTAAAGTAGCTCGAACCCTACTACCGCTATCCTAGTTATGAGTCATGCCATAGTGGCATGTGATTGTACTACTCCGTTGACTGATACACCTGTCCATGACACATTACTACTTACTAACGAGGCCATGTCCGTAAGTAAGAGTCCACTTCAAGCGCGTCGTGACACCATCCCTCTCCCTGTCGCCCCCGGCCCCTCCCTTTCCCCCAGTCTGCGCCACCCCAGTTCCGCGGAACGGGTGCGCACGAAGATGCGGCCGCCTCTCCTTCCCCCGGGGGCCACGCTACCCATTCGCGCGGAAGGAGGGCACCTGAAGGTACGCCGCCACCGCCGCCACGCCCGGCCCCTCCCTTTCCCCCTGTTCGCGTGGAGGGGGTGCACGAGGGCACACACCCTCCCTCTCTCGTTGGCATGGAAGGGGGCGTAGAGGGCACGCCACTCCCCGTCCCCACCCCTCCCCCATGTCTGCACCACCCCATTCGCGAGGAAAGGGCAAGCTGCCCTTTCCCATCCTACGGGGCGGCGCGGAAAGGATAAGAGGGGAAGGCGCTGCCCCCACCGGGTGCGGAAAGGGGCGCACGAGGGCGGACTGTCCCCCCCTTCACACGTGTTGCACGGCAGGGCCCGCGATCTCCCTGCGCGCGCATCAACCGCGCCCGCCCGCTTTGACGCGCCATAGTATGACTTAGAAAAAAATAGATGTAGCTTAATTAGATAATATGAATATATTAAATGTTTTGTTAAGTTGTTTGAAACAAAAAAAACATATGAAGCTGACAAAGGACAATGTGTACAATTAAGGAAATACCTTTTTATAAAAAGGAATGTGTTTATTCGCGCTTACTAAGAGTAAAACAAACTGGGCTCGAAATGTTGTTTGGGGATGTCCGTTTTTGATGACAGAGAAAACGTGACTTTCTTGGCACCTTCCTTTTTGAGGACGTGATTCCCTGCGGAAAAATGGCCACTGACAGCGACACGGCCCCAACATGACACTAGTACTGTTGGTATTCAGTAGAGTGGGAGGTTTAAACACAGGAGGAGCCAATAGCTACGGGCCTAGGTCGGCAGGGGAGAGAAAGTAAGAGAATGTGCTAGGAGAGAGAGGGAGGGGAAAGAGCCACTTTGAGCTGTGCACTTGGCTGTGTATGTGCAAAGAGGCCTCCAGTGATGATTGCAAGTGAGGACTGGAGAGAAATGCGAGGAGATCTTGGAGGAGATGGTGGTTAGCGGGCTCACTGGTGGTTTTCCCGGGAAACCTGCAACTGAGGCCAGTGGCAAATACTTGCTAGCTGCTCATGCAAGCACTCAATGGGGGTTTGTGATAATGATTCAGCCAGTTTTGCGGTTGTGCGTGGTTGGTTTGCAGCGTAAGTGAGTGGAGTGGAGGGCACACTGAGTCGGAGATCGCAGAACAAGTGGCAGAGTGCCGAGCGTAGCAACGCAGATAACTATTCCATAACACTATTTTTTCGAGATAACCTATTCCATAACCCCAATTCTTTATGATAGCCCTATTTCTTGAGAATTTTCCCGCCTACTTAACTATGAACCCCGCTCTTGAGTTTTGAATGTCCGTATGTCTGCTAAAAAAGGCAGGGGCCAAGTGTTTTGCAACTCGCTGTATCTCATTGGATCTTGCTGTAACGCTAGGGGCGGGATCCACGGCACGCCGCTGAATGCCGCGTTCGTCAAAGGAGAGATCGAGGTTGCTGGGATTGCTTCAGAATGGCGCAGATATAAACGCCCCGGACGTCATTGGCACGAGTTCATTGCATACAGCGGCATTGAATGGTCATCGTGGCATCGTAGAATTGTTACTTGAACATCAAGTAGATGTTAACGTCCGGACAGGCGACAATCGCGACACCCCGTTGCATCTGGCGTCGACGACGCGTCGTATGCTGGTGAACTGGATGTTTGTCGGCTGCTGCTCAGGCATGGGGCAGATATTGCGTCCGTAACTATCGACGGATGGGCTCCTTTGCACGTGGCATCCCAGCTTGGACACCTCAATATCGTTCAGGAACTCCTCGACCACGGAGTCGATGCAAATGCGCAGCAAGAAAACCTTTGGACTTCATTGCACCTGGCATCGAACGCAGGATACCTCGAGACTGTTCAATTACTAGTCCGACATAACGCAGCACTCGACAAGACGAATCTGGACCAAGAAACGCCATTACACGTGCCTTCCCGAGCCGGGAATCTCGAAGTCGCCAAATTTTTGATCGAGCAAGGCGCAGATACAATGTCCAAAGATAAGGACGGTTGTACTCCGTTGCACAACGCATCACGACATGGGCATCTCGACCTCGTGGGGATGTTGTTTGAAGGCGGCGTGGACGTCAACGTGCGGAACGCGCACGAGGAGACTCCCTTGGTCCTCGCATCGGGCAACGACAAGAATGAAGTTACTCGCTGCCTAATCGAGCACTGGCATGGAGCAGATATCGACTTTCGCGACAAGCAAGGTTGGACTCCTCTGCACACAGCCGCAGACAATGGGCATCTCGACATCGTACGACTTTTACTTGACCGTGGGACTGATGTCCACGTCCGGACTGGCGACCACGAGACTCCATTGTTCCTGGCGTCAGAGGGCGGACACCTAGCAGTATCACGCTTTCTGATTGAGCATCAAGCCGACGTTGGTTCAATCGGCGAAGAGGGCTGGACGTCGCTGCATTCGGCATCACGATATGGTCATGTAGACCTCATGCGGCTCTTACTCGACCATGGCGCAGATGTAAATGTCCAGACAGCGGATCTCTGGTCTCCGCTCCATTTCGCATCAGCTAACGGACATCTCAAAGTTGCGGAGTTGCTAATCGAGCGCGGTGCAGAAGTCGAGGTGCGGAATGAGGACCAGAAGACTCCATTGGACCTGGCATCAAGAAATGGGAAGCTTGAGGTCGCGCGCCTGTTAGTCAAGTGCGGCTCAAACGTCATTTCACAAGACAACAAGGGCTGGACTCCATCACATTCAGCGGCACGGAATGGACACCTCGGTCTCGTGGAGCTGCTCGTTAATTCTGGCGCGGACGTTGGCGTGCGGAATAGCAGCGGAAAGACGCCCTTAGATCCTGCCCAAGAAAACCGGAAACGCGACGTTATGAGCTTCCTGGCGGGTGTAAGTATTCCTTACACAAACACGCTCCGATCACGCCGATCGTCGAGCACTTCTCTTTCAATCACATGTCAGATCTCGGAGTGCGTTTCAGATACGCACTCCAGAGAGTGGGGCAGGACTTGGGGATAAATAGGACGACACCAATCGAAGGTCGTCTCAGCCTCCTTTCCCCCCTTTTGTTTTACCCTATCATACCCGCACTTAACCCTGTACTCGCAAAAGCTCTCTGTTCGTCCCTCATAGGAATATACAAAGTTCCTAACTCAGCCTCATCCCATTCTGAGTGGCATCGGCCCCCACGCTGGTGTTACACTTTTTTTTGAGTTATCGTCACTTTCGTATACTCCTCAGATCCCTCCCCGTACCCTGTCTTACTCCAAATCTCCATTCTCCCTGTTACGATCATCCCGTCCTGGCTTCTCGACACTCACAGCGGTTACAAAGCCGGACTGCCCTAAAAGACAAACCGCCCAGATCTCAGGCTTCAGAACCGTGTGTAGAAACACAGACGGAGGCCCACACATCCACACGCATACATTCACCGTTACTTGCACGTTCGCAATCGCCTTTACCCGTCCTGTCTCAATCACCTGTACCGCCCCAGTCTCCCGCCTTGTCCCAGTCTCCTGTACCGCCCCAGTCTCCCACCTTGTCCCAGTCTCCTGCTCGTGAACAGTCACCTGTACTGCCTCAGTCCCCAGCTTCCTCAGACGACTCATCTGTCGACTTGCCGCGGTATCAAACCCAGAATAACATGACGGACTCTAAGGACGCTATTGCTGTGGCTTCTCACCTAAGCCTCTCACGCCCACCGAACTTGTCTAGGGGAAAACTGACCCCCAATGCCATTCGCGATTTTGAAAACCACGCCGAGAATTACTTTCTGAATGCAAAAAACGAAATAGCGGAAACTGAAAAGGTCACGAAAATCCTAGGCTGTTTTGACAGCCCCTTGGTTAACGACTGGATTTCCGTCAACCGGGCACGCCTGCGCGCTATGACTTTTGAGCAATTCATGGGCGCTCTCCGCACTCGCTGGCTCCCCAAAGACTGGGAGGAGGATCTCCGGACCCAAATCATGGGAGCACGTCTTGACCCCCGCTACAAAACGTTCGAAACCTTTGCTTCTGAAGCTCAGACCTTAAACGTGGCACTCCGCGGCACAGACTCCCACATCTCGGAGGACCAGATGAGAAAACAGCTGGAGGCAAACATCGACCAGGACCTGCGCAGACTCGGTAAAAGAGAAAAGGTTTCCAAGATCACAGATTTCCAGACGTGGTTGGAGCGGATGACCGAGATCGACAGCGAAAGGCAATTTGACAGGAAACGCATTGCCGAAATCTGCGACGACAGAAACCGCATCACGAAGAGACCATACGATCCCACTCGTAGCTCGTACCCAACCCGCACGAATGCGGGTAGGAACATGGCAAACACATCGAACACCAGCCCGAACGTATACCCCCCGAAGCTGACAGACGAGGAGCGCCGCCTCCTCAGAGAACACGATGGCTGTTTCAAGTGCCGGACTTTCTATGCCGGGCACCGCGCGGATAAATGTACCACCTCCCTGTCCGGGGAAAACTACCGAACCCTGACCACACAAGACGCGCTTAAGGCCAAGCCCGGCGCAAAGAACAACACCCGCACTGCCCCGATAGCCTCTATGTCCAATGCCTCCGCAAACTTAGACCAAAGTGCACAGTTGACCTTCGAGCCGCTCGCAGCCATTTTCCCATTGGCATCCATCACCGAGAACAGTTTTTCCGACGCATCAGAAAATAGCCTGTCCTCGGTGCGTAAACAGGGTGCCCTGAAGTGTGACCATTTCATATGGAAGTGCAAGGTTAACGATCCCACAGTTAATCTTTCAGTGAATGCGACAGCGCTGATTGACAGCGGCGTGCACATGGTGTTCATCAGTCCTGAATTGGTCGATCGTCTCAAACTATCAAAACATGTTTTGCCAGAGCCAGAACGAGTCAGCGTCGCAATCGACGCACAAAACCCCTCTACATTGACGCATTTCGTAAAAATAATTGTCTCGTCCCGTGATCGTTTCTTTAAGTCGAATGTTATCCACGCTGTAGTCGCGCCTGGGCTCTGCATGCCCATAATTCTTGGACTCCCGTTCCTCAGCAGTAACCAAATTGTCTGTGACTATGCCAAACGAACTTGTATTGTAACAAAAGAAATTCCCCATTATGATTTGTTGGCGGAGACACCGCCCATAAAGCACACGAACATTCTTAGCGCAATACGGGGAAAAGTCGAAACACTGGGATTGGAAACAGAACTAGCACAGAGGGACAGTTCCATGCGACAACGATTCTCAAGGGTCTTCGAGCCCTTACCACATGTCGAGGAACTACCACAGGAACCACGTGCCCGCATCAAGCTGAAGGACAGAAATAGCACAATCAAAACGCACAATTACCCATGCCCCCGGAAATGGAAGGAAGCGTGGCACGCCTTGTTACAAGAACACCTGGAGGCTGGGCGCATCAGGCCATCCTCAGCTCCTGCCGGATCAGGCGCATTTATCATCCCCAAAGCGGACCCCACCGCCCCACCACGATGGGTCAATGACTACAGACAGTTGAATGCGAACACGGTTACGGATAGCTTCCCCATCCCGCGTGTCAATGACATCCTCGCGGACATTGCATGTGGAAAGTATTTCGCCTCCATTGACATGACAAATAGTTTTTTCCAGACGCGCATGAAAGACGAGGATATCGAGTTAACTGCGGTCAACACACCGTGGGGGCTATACGAATGGGTGGTCATGCCAATGGGAATCAAAAACGCACCGGCGATTCACCAAAGGAGGGTATCTATCGCCCTTCAGCCCTGGATTGGCAGCATCTGTCATGCGTATATCGACGATATCGCAATTTGGTCAAGGACCCTGGAGGAGCATGAGCGTAATGTTGCCACGATCCTACAAACACTCGCGGACCACAAACTGTACTGTAATCCAAAGAAGACCAAGCTATTTTGCTCCGAGATCCGCTTCCTCGGTCACAGGATCTCAGCAAACGGAATCGAGGCTGACGAGGGAAAAGCAGATCGTATAAAGGACTGGCCTAGGCCAACGTCCGCGAAACAGGTACGAGGCTTTCTTGGACTGGTTCGCTACCTCGCTGCCTTCCTGCCAAACCTGGCGAAAGAAACCTCAATATTGGACACTTTGACAAGAAAGGAATGCGACAAGCAGTTCCCCGAGTGGACGACGTCACACCAGACGGCATTTGATAACATCAAGAGACTGGTGATGTCAACCGATTGCCTCACAACGATTGACCCGTCGCTCATGCCAGACCACAAAATATTCGTCACCACGGACGCCAGTGACACCGGATCGGGGGCGATTCTGGCATTTGGGAAGACTTACGAAACGGCACGGCCAGTCGCGTACGAATCCCGCTCATTCAAAGGGGCCGAATTGAACTATCCCGTACACGAAAAAGAATTGCTCGCCATCATACGGGCACTCGCAAAGTGGCGTTCTGAGTTACTCGGGTACAGCTTCCAAGTCTGGACAGATCACCGCACTCTGGAACACTTCAACACCCAGCGAGAACTATCCCGCCGACAAGCACGCTGGATGGAACTCATGTCACAGTACGACGCCACGATACACTACCTACCTGGCGACAAAAACTGTGCGGCGGACGCACTGTCACGTCTACCAGACACATCCATGAACATCCTCGCCGCAACCCTTGGCGCTTCACGCGGCGAAAGGATAGCATCACGTTTCGAGCTAGAAGACGCAATTTTGGAAGAAATCAAAGCCGGGTACGCAGAAGACGCGTTCACACTTAAGCTAGGCAAAGCTGCTGCAGGGATGCCGAATGTCCGACAGGAAAATGGATTCTGGTTCATTGATGATAGACTGGTTGTCCCAAAGCGTGCAAAAATCCGAGAAACGCTTTTCCGTCTAGCCCATGACAACCTAGGTCACTTCGGCGTACCAAAGACATACGGAGCACTGCGCGACGGATACTACTGGCCGAACATGCGACGGGACCTCGAAGAGGGTTACATCCCCGGGTGCGCCGACTGTCAACGTAATAAAGCTAGGACTACAAAGCAAATCGGACCCCTGCACCCACTACCAGTACCAGACGGCCGTTGTGACTCGGTCGCAATCGACTTCATCGGGCCCTTGCCAAAGGATAACGGTTTCGACACAATTATCACATTCACAGACCGACTGGGCTCTGACATCCGTTTGATCCCTACTGTCTCCACGCTGACGGCGGAACAACTGGCTGACATATTTTTCACAAAGTGGTACTGCGAGAACGGCCTGCCGTTGGAAATCGTTTCAGATCGCGACAAGCTTTTCCTCGCCCGCTTTTGGAAGACACTGCACAAACTGACGGGGGTGAAGCTAAAGATGTCATCGGGGTACCACCCAGAAACAGACGGCTCAAGCGAAAGAACGAACAAAACCGTCATCCAGTGCATCAGATACGCGGTCGAGCGGGACCAGAAAGGATGGGCCCGCGCGCTGCCGAAGATCCGTTTCAACATCATGAACACAATAAACGCCTCCACTGGCTTAACGCCCTTCCAGCTCCGTTATGGAAAAACGCCACGCGTACTGCCACCGATTATCGCACCACCGTCTAACCCAACAGCGCTAGACAACGCCGTGCAGGAACTCACAAACCGGATGACGGGACTCGAAATGGAGGCACAGGATGCACTGATCGGCGCGAAGGTTACACAGGCAAGCCACGCGAATGAACACCGCGACCTGAGGTTTCCTTTCAAGATTGGTGACCGCGTAGTACTGTCCACGCTGCACCGGCGGCGGGAATACAAGTCCACCGAAGCACACCGAGCAGCTAAGTTTATGCCGCGCTATGACGGACCATATAACGTCGTCACAACTGACGAGGCGCATTCGACAGTAACCCTGGACTTGCCAGACAAGCCCCATATATTCCCCGTATTTCACACCTCGGAAGTCCGACCATTCGTGGAAAACGACAGTGTCCTATTCCCGCAAAGAGCGCTTGTCCCACCGGATCCCATCACGATCGACGGGCACGATGAGTTCTTCATAGATAAAATCGTCGACCAACGTCGGCGTGGCCGAGGAACACAATATCGGGTACGGTGGCGTGGAGAAGGGCCGGAAGGCGACAAATGGCTTCCGGCGAAGGAGCTGGAAGATTGCGAAGCGCTGGACAACTGGCTACAACGTCAAAACCACGAGGGGTTCTCTAGCGCAGAGCTTTTACCGTAGCTTCCATCTTCACCATGCCGCCGGTAGCTTTCCCCACAGGGGTTTTGACGCACCCGTGCAGGCCCATTGCACCCCCCCCACTTGCTTTATACTACCATCTTTCTTTTTCACACCGGGGAGGGGTGTAAGTATTCCTTACACAAACACGCTCCGATCACGCCGATCGTCGAGCACTTCTCTTTCAATCACATGTCAGATCTCGGAGTGCGTTTCAGATACGCACTCCAGAGAGTGGGGCAGGACTTGGGGATAAATAGGACGACACCAATCGAAGGTCGTCTCAGCCTCCTTTCCCCCCTTTTGTTTTACCCTATCATACCCGCACTTAACCCTGTACTCGCAAAAGCTCTCTGTTCGTCCCTCATAGGAATATACAAAGTTCCTAACTCAGCCTCGTCCCGTTCTGAGTGGCATCGGCCCCCACGCTGGTGTTACAGCGGGGTGTTCAGCAGAGTTACGAGCTCTGAATATGGGGAGCTCGACCTCATTGGAAGCGGGGTCACAAAATAGTCTTCCCGAGATTGCGGAGCTGCATCTGTTCGGCGGTGGTTCATCAGATGAGGAGAACGATTCGTTGCATAGCGCATTAGCGAGGGGGCGTATTGACATACTTCAGAGCCTACTTGACCGCGGTGCAGATGTCAACGAACGGGACAAACAACTGCAGGTTCTATTGGATACGGCATCGAGGGACGGGAAACTCGAAATTGCGAGAACGTTAATCAAATACGGCGCGGATGTGAATTCACGGGACACCGACGGCTGGACTCCATTACACACGGCAGCACACTTTGGGCATGTCGACGTTGTGCGGTTGTTGATCGACAACGGTGCGGATGTGAACTCACAGGGGTGGGGTAGCTGGACTCCGTTGCACTGTGCAATAGAAAGGGGGCATATCGACGTTGTGTGGACGTTGCTCGACAACGACGCCCAAGACGACGCCAATATAAATGCCTCTGAGTGGCTAGGTAATACTCCACTGCACATCGCATTGACCTATGGTCGTTTCGAAGTTGTACAGTCGCTACTTGGACGGGAAGCAAATATACAAGCACGGGATGTATACGGCAAGACACCGCATCAAGAAGCATTACAGTTTAGTAATCGGAGGATCGCGCAGTTGTTTTCCGAGTATGGCATGGGTGGAGTGTAAGGGTTCAGCAAAGATGGGGTCAATGGGAAGGCTCATTCAAGGCATCGTTGGTTATGTTACAAGTTACCTACACAAGGATCCGAATCGCACCGCTGTCTACTAGTAGAGACCAAGATATTGAGTTAGTCCGATCCACATGCTGAGGTTAGATACAACTTTCGATGGCACCAGCTCCGAGCGAAGACGGAATTTGTTCGTTTCAAGTTGTTCGACAGGAGACCAAACCGTACTCGCAGCCTGCGTGGCTAGCCATGCGATTCTATTTGCCAAGAAATTATTTTAAAGTAGCGAGGCACATACAGCGCGCCACTGGTGCCACCTACCTCCCTCGCCACCCTATGTCGTTTCCGTAATTGGGGTAGCAGTGTAATATATAGAGGGGCGTGTCCTGGATGACGTCTGATCGTGGGTATCCTTGGAAACCTAGCTGGATGTGAATTCCAGCTCATCTGTGGCGCACCTGGTCCTGTTTTCTGGAAGGGTAGGGTATCCCGTTTCCATTTGCAACTTGCGCTCATGTAGTACACCATAACTTACTGTACCGCCCAGATGAACAACCGGACCGTGGCGCCTCTTTCGGAAAGTAAATTATATACCGGAGCGCCAAGCGATGTTAGATGTAATCAATGTCGACCACCAGTGGCCGAACTCGCCGCCCGCACCGACCCCGAATTAAGCCAGTGCTGCCGCCGGATAGGACATGTTGAGGGCTAGTCTATTAGTCGAAGCGGCCGTGGTGCGCCGCAGGGCTATCTCCAAAGGAAGAGTAGCGCCTCCCGTCACTGGAACGCACATCATCTAAGCTTGCAAATCGGAGGTGTCGGGCAGGGTCGTTTGGTCGATCTACACACCCGTGTCTGTCAGAATGTCGCCCAGTGCGCTCGTGAATGGGGATAGCACAGCCTTATCGTGCGTCCTGGAGTCCGAGGATACAGCCCTCACATTAGGCCGGCTACCCCAGTGCCGCCCTCATAGGGTGTTTTCGGGTGTACAGAAGTACTGCCCCGATCCAGGTCCTGTAGTTCGTGCCTTCTGGAAGCTTGACATTTCCGTTGGTCCGGTACTATACTGCATCGTTCCCTCGCTGCAATCGCCGTTGACGTGTCTACAGTGTCGGAAGCAATGCTGGCGCCAGGCACCCCAACGTACCTGGAACATCATAGGTGAAGGCCAAGACCCTCATCCGCCACGTTCTTCTCTATTGGGAACTGCCGACTAACTAGCATATCGGCATCATCTTTTCTTTTTGTTTAGAATATCATGGCGTACGCTGCCATCCCATCGCGGAACATGATGATGTCGTCAATGGAGATAATGTTCTGTACGTACCTTGATATTAGCGCGAGGAATACTGTAAGCGTCCTGAAGAGTTCGTGATCTCCGTCTGGGTTCTTCAAGTTGGGTTTGCACTACGACATCCACGTTGTAAACAGTTGTGGGACAACTTACGCCAGCAATAATGCATTTAACCAAACGGAAAAAGAACGCCGTACCGGTTGGCGAAGGAAGTTACGGGATATTCCTCTGATTGGAAGAAAACTGCTGTGCATGTTCTAACTCAGGTTCGGCGCCGTGGAAGCCGGGGAGGATGCCTGCACTCACCGGTTTCATGTTGGAACGTTCTTCGTGCGTGTCGCGGCGGTTGGTCACCAGCCACCGGTCACCGATTACCGGAGGAAAGAAGAAACCACATTCGCGACTATACTGTAGAGGGTAAACCATGTGGCAAAATTTTAGTGGGTGAGGCCTTGATGAGGCTTAAAATCTAGGATCCGAAGACGAGTAGTAGTATTTGCGGCGTCATCCAGAAGAGCGACTCGCTGATCCGTCACGAGGTACCCCGTGCACTATTCTGGGGTGCTTGGCAGGTGATGTGGCGGGGGAGAGACGATGCCTGGCGGTGGCTATGGGGAGATATCATAGGCGTAATTCCAGAAGTGGGAATCGAAGCCAGGGGTGCGAACGCGTGAACAGGTTCCGTAATCGAGACAAACTCCTGGAACGCCCGAGATAGATCTCAAAAACTTCGGAAGAGAACCCACTTGCTGCGATGTGAAAGCTGGCGATGACGACCGATTGATTGTACTACAGTACAGACGGAAACAAATGCAAAATAAAATGAAAATAAATACAAGGGCAAGAAAGGTTGAGATCGGATTGACCCCGTTCTGGGGACCCAATTGCATAAAGATATGTGTGTTACCTTACCCAAGGTTTTTACCCCCTTTTTTTCGACGGAGCGCCAGATTACTGGATAGGTGCAATGATCAAATCACCTTTGTATATGTGTGAGACTCCCTTAGTGCTACGTACAGTGCCCGACCCTCCCTCATCTCGTACTGTTCCCGCCAGTCTCAACTCTCTTGATCCATGGCCAAGGTGCAAATACCCCATCCCGTATATACTCTTTCCCCGTTCTGTCCTTCCACCATGGTGCTTATCTCAGGCCCTATCGTCCCCAGACGCGTAGTCATGCAGCTGCAAAGAAAGCAACCCTCCGAATCCGATTTGTCATTGTTGGAGGTGGCGCGGCCGGTCTTGCTTGTGCTGTCGCGCTACGACGCGTTGGGCACCAAGTCATTGTTCTCGAAAAAGATCTGAATTTCGTAGGAGTGAGTACATCTCTCCGCTCCGCTCCTACCTGCCATCCCCATCCCCGCCTTGCTCGCCTAGTCGAGCAAACGCCGCGGAGTCCGCATGCCACCAAATATGACCAAAATCTTCAATTACTGGGGCATGAGTGGAGATGTGGACGACATCGGAACCCCCGTAGATCGCTTAATCATCTCTAAGCGTACGCGTGCTCCCATTTCCCTCTTGTCCATCGTTCTCATCATCCACCCTCTATTTCACCGAATTAGTCGAGAATGCGTACCTGTTAGGCATCCACCAGTGGGAATATGAGCTAGTTCAGGAGGCAGGTGGGGAATTCACGGCTGTGTCTGTGAGTGTCCCCTATTCCCACCTTCGCTCTAACTCTCCTGACGTGCGTTTCCTGTTCGATATAGCACTATCGTCTCCGCAAGCTCCTGCTAGAGGCGGCTCTCGAGCTTGGTGCAGTCATACGAACAAACGCAGAGGTAGTAGAGATCGCTGCAGATTGCCGTTCATTGCGTCTGGCCTCAGGCGAAGTCATACAAGCAGATGTCATCATTGGGGCAGACGGTAATCGCGGCTTGTGTCGCAAACTTCTTTGTCCAAATGATCCCCCCAATGGTACTGGTGTTATGTTATTTGAGTGAGTGCCGATGTTTCACTTCGATTGACCCCACCTTATTTGTTTATCAGTTCGGTTATACCGGGTGATTCCATCCGCGCCGACCCTGAGCTCTCATCGCTGTTGCAACGAGAGCAGGTAAGTTAAGCGCTCTCCCCTTAACGCCGAATGATGATCCAGACTCTATCCACAAGGTCTCGCAATGGGCGTGGTTTGGCCATGAGCGAGCGTCGCTTTGCTGCCCTATCGTGAGTGATGGTGACCCGATGGTGGTGCTCCATTCGTTACATCTAATCTACTTCCAGGGGCCATCTCAGGATCTAGACCTTGCATTTCACTTTTACGCCATAGATGACGGTGCGACGGAAGGATGGGACGATATCTTATCACCCGAGCAGTTCGCTCCTTACTTATCTGGGACCGAGCCACGGTCAGTCTAAGGCCCCACCAACTGGCAAACCTTCGCGTCCACTTAGCTGTTCCTCCCCAGAATCCAAAAATTGGGGCGGCTAGCTCGTCCAACTCGAGTCCGGATGATGGAGCGCACCTTCCCGGAAGAGTGGGTACATGAAACAGGGCGTCTGGTCATCGTTGGCTCCGCCGCACATCCATTCCCGGTACAATTTGCGCTGCACCCTAGCGGCTATCACTGACCAGTATCTGCTCGCAGCCCGCCGTTATGTACGGTCCTAGTATGAGCTTAGAGGACGCGTCGGTGCTCGCCAAGCTGTTCTCGCACCTAGGCAGGGAAGAACAGATACGGTCGTTCCTATATGCATTCCAAAACTTGCGCGAAGGGCGGTGCCAGTCGAACCGCGCGCTCGACATCGGCAACATCAAATTCATGATGGTACCCACGGGAGAGATGACCGAGATGCGTGACAAAATGATGCGCGCAAGGTACGACCAGGGCCGGAACGTGCTCGAAGACGGCACCGTCGCGCAGTGGGACCGCAACCGCGAGCTGTTCGGATACGACGCAGAGGACGAAGCGGATAATTGGTGGGTCCAATGGGGCCTCCTCCAGGAACGAGCCAGGGCGGCGCACCTGGAAAACGGCGTACGGCTGGATGTGTTTGCGCTCGACGTGAATATGCGAATAGCGTGAGACGGCGTCCGCCCCTCCCTCGTGCACGTGCGTACGTGCGTTACAGGACCCGATCTCGCCCCCAACTCCCCAACACCGCTACTCTATCCACAGCGTGTAACCTACATACCCATACCCCCCCCCTGGGAACGAACCCACGACGACACGAGATCTATCTAAAATACTCGGACATAGATGGTGACGAACGCATACCCACCACACGACACGTCCTTTGTACTTAGCACAGCTTGTACACTGTTGTAATCACTCCTGCACCACGATCATCACGCCTCATTAACGCCCACTCCCTTTTTTACGCATATTCACATAATTGGCGACCACGCCGCTAACGTCTTTTGTTGCAATTAGCTCAAGGTGTTTTTTTATCCTTATTTAGGATACAGTGGGCAGTGGGCGGCAGGGTCGGCAGTCGTTCCTGTCGCCTCGTTCCACGAAGCCGTACAGTACGTATGTACACATGTATGTCTAGATGGGTCAAATTCAAAGCTGCGTAAGTACAGTACACCCTCCCTTGTCGTAGTTCGAATTCCCACTCGTGGCTGCTAACGTGATCCCCAGTGCCATGCGCGCGATAGACGACCTAGTAGTACAAGACCATTGGCATCATCATGGGTGTCCTGGCCTAACCCCGCGGTCACGCCGCAGTGCGATAAGAAAGCGTCAACGGGCCTTCAACCGCTCCGAATCTTAGGTAGTTCGTGGGGGGAACGATACCGCATGATCTGGCACAATGCACATGGTACTATGTAGGCGCTGGGAGTGGCACGATCGTCCTCATGGAGGACCCCCATGTGGGCCAGGGGCGGCGGGCGGCGAAAGCGGGTTGTCTTCGGTCGTGTGTCTAGGCCCAGCTGAAAATTGTGCGGCGGCGATCTCGGAGTTTCGCAGGACGCATCTGGACACAAGTCACACAACGCGCGTGATGATGTTGATGACGGCGGCGATCTTTAGCCAAAGCGCTCGCGGCGCACCCCTCTCATATAGGTGTCTGTGATCAGCAGAGCCTCAGGCCCTAGGCCCCCTGGACTAGCTCTGGTTGACTTGAAACATGTTTTCGAAAAGAGAAAAAGGCAGGCTATTTTTTTTTTTGTTTCAGAATTGTATCGCGGTAGGTAGGGAAATGAAAGGAACAAAAGGTACCGCAGCGCGCACGGAGATAAGGTTCCACCGCAGAATGCACGTACCGAGGAATCTTCTATTAATAATTAAGCAGTTACAGTACTGTAATTGAAAATAATTAATTATAGGTGGTTTGTCGAAACCTTTATCAGTCGTGTGCAAGGTCGTGTGAGAGGTAGCCAAGTATCACTCCGTACGACGCAATAAAGCTATGGTGTGCACGGCGATGTTGCTGTGAGGTGGCCGTTGGAGGCGGATGGCCGTCTGACCGCTTACTGTTTGCTACTAAGTTACAGTAAGACCTCGTTCGCATCTGAATCAGGCTAATGTCAACCTTGCTTGCGCCGCCCCTCGCGGCATCAGCAGTCTCCAGGACCAGGGAATGCCATTAAGATTCTGTTTCGAAGAGTTCGGATAATTATCGTGGGAAAGCGAGAAATTCTACAGTAAAATGATCTCGCCTGTAACTTAGAGTGATCAATTTGCCGCCAGTAGAGATGTGCCCACTGTGTAGCACATCTCGCTTGGGCTGCGCTGCCCCAGTGACGACGAGCACAGTTTCCTGGTTCCATCAGCGGACAAGACTTGGACTTGCCGTAGGCGTGTGGGTCTCGTGGCCACGAGATACGAGACAAATCAGAGATCACCGGTGCTGCCAACCAACCTTTTCACAACGAAGGAGATGGAGATAAAGGGTGTACGCAACACAGAACGAGAACAAGAGTATACACAAAGACGTAAGATTGGGAACACAAAGGGAGCTGACCGGTGAGTACAAGTACAAAGTCCGCCTACGGGCCCTCGAGCGCTTCAAGGCGCGCGACTTGTCTTTATATAGAATACAAGGACTGGGTCAGACACGGCTGTGTTGGGAAAGAAGTGCGAACGCACCTGTCTCGCACTGCCTCTTGCCAGCGCTGCAGCTTCGCGACCTCGTTCACCTGGAACCCAAAGATACGCGGGCGGTACCGCTCCGCCCGCAGCGCGACTGCAGCAGTATTGATCGTGTCTCCGAGGCCGTCCGAGCCCTCCACCAGTTCCTCGCGCGCACGCCCGCGCCGGCGCGGGTCGTCCACCGTCGCACCGGCGCCGGGCACGAGGCCGACCGCGCCCGCGCCGCGCGTGGGGTCCGTCGGGCCGCTCTTGGGCGGCAGGAGGGAGGGGTAGACGAGGTAGAGGAGATGCGGGAAGGACGTGCCGAAGTACGCGCCGTCGATCGAGCCGTGGCGCGACGATTTGGGCGAGTAGATGTCCTCGCATCGCCCGCAGTACAGCTTGACTGACTTTTCGTACGGCACGTCCGTCAGCCCGATCGGGAGCAGCGGCTGGCCCTGGCAGAGCACGCGCGGGCATCGCCCGAAATCGGCTTTCTTGTACTTGTCTAGCTGTTTTTTTGAGAGGTGTGAGGGTTGGGGGTTGGATGGGAGGGAGAGGACGAACCATCTTGGCCAGTCCGCGCGCGGTTACTATCCAGCGAGCGTGGATGAGCCCGTAAAGCAACCGTGCCTGGATGTCTAATGATCCTCGAAGCTCCTCCTGAAAGTCGTCATCTATGCTCGATTTTAGATGGCTGGAAGGCGTAGGGGGATGACGTGGACACGGACCGAGATTATCGGTGATCAGGTCTAATGCTTGGGTGTAGTTTTGGACTTCGGTATTGAGGCCAGTGAGGTTGAAGCGATCGAGGATGTAATCCTCCTCAACTTCGCAAAAATACTCGTTCCCCTTGGATGAGAGGAACCAGGATATCCAGGAGCTGCGGTCGAGCGGGTCTGAGCTCGGCTGGCGCTGAGACGGGTAGATGGGCTTACTTGGAGTAATCCGAGTCTGACCCTGTCGATGCGTCCTCCACTGTTCGTCGAAGCATGAGACAAGAGCGCGGGGCGGGTGCGTTCTGGTGCGCTCACTCACTCACTGGCCTGATCGCTGGCAGAGGCTTTGAAGTGTTCTGTGACAAGTCTTACCAGATCAATGTCACATCGTTTACAACAATCCCGTAATCGTACAGCGACGACCATCAACCATATGTCGCATCGATACGGATGTTAGCACCGGGAGACTTTACTCTTCAAATGCCTCCAGGTCCCCGCTCACAACTCGAGGTCATCACCGGCGAAAACGACCCCGACAAGTCACAGCGCCGCGGTGGTATCGTCCGCCTTACCGTTGACGCGCCCTCAGCACACGCAGCGGGCGAACCACAGCCTCCACGATGGAGGACGTACGAGTTCTTCTTCTATTATTTCGCATTTATCGTCGCATTTTCGTGGATGGTCTACATACCCATCGAGGTCAGCTCTAGTGCGTGTATTTGTTCTCATGCATACTGCTCCGGACTCAGGCGGCATCCGTCTCAGAAACACTTCCCAATTACGAATTGTATCAGCATAGGCTAGCCAAAAGCTGGTTACCTGGAAGTGAAATTGTGAGTTTTACGTCGCGAGCTGTTATTGTCGATCCTCCTCCCTCGCGTTTCCACGATGCCGCCTCTCCAAACATGCTGACGCGCTATCACAGGACAACAGCGATGCGCAGTACCGCTCCTTTCGCACAAACCTCCCAGCCCTCGCCGCACTCATGGCTGCCTTCTTCGCCCTCAAATATGCTTACACACGCCCCATTCTTCGCGACTCATCCCCGACTAATAACCACCACCGGATCCCGTTCTACCTTATCTTCTCGTTACTCATGCTTACCGTCTTACACGGTGCCAGTATTATCAAAGTCCTCATCATATTATCAACAAACTATGGTCTTGCCAAAGCGACGGGTGGGACACGGTTTGCTGTTCCTGTCACCTGGCTCTTCAATGGCGGGGTCCTGGTCGCGAACGAGTGGTACGGGGGCTATACCTTCGCAAGTCTGCACTCGGGATTTACCTTCCTGGTATGCCGTGCGCGCTGCTGCGCATTCCGCCTTGGGATTGATTGTACTTTTACAGGACAACTGGCGCGGAGTATACCCTCGTTGGCACGTTAGCTTCAACATCACCATGTTGCGCCTCGTGTCGTTCAGCATCGACTACCACTGGGCTTGCAATCATATCGGGATCGCAGATGTACGTCATCTTCCCATTCGTTGACCTTCTCACTAGTTCACGGGGCTGACGCAGAGTGATTGCAGCCTGGAGGCGCGTTGACAGACAAGAAGCGCGCAGCTGTGTACCACCCGCGCGCCACGTACACGTTCGGGAACTATCTCGCGTACGCGCTCTACGCGCCGCTCTACATCGCGGGGCCGATACTCACCTTCAACGATTTCATGTGGCAGGTGCGCACAGCCATCTCTGCGCCTTAGCCCTACTACAAGCGTTTGCGATCTAGCTCTCGCGCCCGATAGAGATCGCGCAGCGGGCGACGGCTCGATACGCAGTCCGGTTTGTCATCGGATTGCTCACGATGGAAACGCTCATACACCTCATGTACGTCGTCGCGATCAAGGACGCGCACGCGTGGAGCGGCATGACTCCCGCCCAACTTTCCATGGTCGGCTTTTGGAATCTCATCTTCGTCTGGCTCAAGGTGTGTACGTCACGTGACGCGTGACGACCAACAGGCGCTGATGGCTCCGGACCCTAAGCTGCTGCTACCATGGCGCTTCTTCCGCCTGTGGGCACTCGTAGATGGGCTAGATCCTCCAGAGAACATGGTACGCTGCATGGCGAATAACTACTCGGCGCTCGGTTTTTGGCGCGCGTGGCACCGCTCGTACAACCTCTGGATCGTGCGATACCTCTACATCCCGCTCGGCGGTACCAAGCGGCTTGCAGCCACCAGCATCGTCGTCTTTACATTCGTCGCGCTCTGGCACGACCTGAGCACAAGGCTGTTGGCATGGGGTTGGCTCGCGGCGCTGTTCATCCTGCCGGAAGTCGTGGCGAGGAAGGCGTTCCCGCCGTCCCTGGTACGTGCGGGGACTAGCAGCGCGAAGCTCACTCTGATCCGCGTCATGTTTTGTTTCACACGTAGTACGGAGACAAATGGTGGTACCGTCACGCGTGCGCGGGCCGGCGGGGTGGGCAACGTCTTGCTGATGATGGGCGCCAATCTGGTCGGGTTCGTTCTTGGCGTCGACGGCGCGCAGTACTTCGCGCACGAATTGATCAGCAGCTGGGCTGGTACGTCTTGTTCTTGAGAACTATCGTCGCATTTTACTAATCGAGACGCAACGTGCAGGCATTCGCTTCCTATTCGGTGCCTGTGCGTGCCTGTTCGTCGGCGTGCAACTCATGTTCGAGTACAGGTACGTAGATTGCTAGGTGCAGCCCGATTTATTACTGACTGGGCTTTGATTGACCAGGGAGGAAGAATTACGGCGGGGGATACAGCGTCGATGTTAAGTGTATGCGTGTTGCGTCTGTTTACGTCGTGTATATACCCTCTTCGACGTCTCTGAATGCACAGCTTTGCGATGAGTGTGTGGGACAGGTAGGTGGGTTTCCTTCCGAAAGGAAGAGATAGATGAGGACGATTTGTTCGCAAGAGCGTAAGAAAGAGTTGCCGCCGATGTCCCCAATGCATCTGTTTTTTTGGATCTAGTTATATTACTAGGCGTCGACTTCGTCGACTGTAACCTTGCTTGCTGGTCTTATCGCTTTGGGTGACAGTGTTTGTGCTGTGTTAGTTAGTTAAAACACGGAGTCGGTTTTGTGTTTCATATATACGTTATGACCTTTTTTCCGAAGGAACCCAACATGTCATCTGAGCCGGTTGTCATTCGCATGCCCACACGTTTCCACACATGCCTTTCGTAGTTTGGCGGATTGACGCTATTTTGGAGGCGAACCATGAGCGCTGATACCCTACACCATCCCTGATCTAGGAAACGGTCTATGGTGTGTGCAAGGATTTAGGGGGTGTGAAGCATCGCAAGCGGTTGTGCAGGCCTCTGCGGGGCGCGAGATGCTGTATGTAGGTCCGTGGCTATCGCGGATGCGTCTAGATCAAAGGGCTAAGGCCGCGCGTGAGTGCGGCGACGTCGGGAGAGAGAACGGTGTCGGTTGGTCGCAGGTGGTTGGAAACGGTCGTGCAAGCTTCGGCGCAGCGCGAAACTTCGTATAGGTGGCTGCCGGGGTTGGGAACGTGTTGATTTCAAGCTACTAAGACTGCGCGCGAGTGCGGCACGCCGGGTATGCAAGGGAGTGAGCTACACTGAGGTCAAAGTCCGATATCTGTGAGGCAAAGTCTATACTACAACCTGAGGTAAAGTCGTAGTTACATGAGCTATATACTGAGGAAAGTAAGCTAAGGAAAGAGGGTGGGTTAGATAAACAGGGGAAAGGGGAATGCTAAAACGCGAAGGGAACTGTCCGGGATGAGAGAGCTCAGAGAGCGGGGGGAAAGCGAGGAACCGCGCGGGAACACCGGTCACGGCGCTTAGAAAACGTCCTGAGCGCGCACAAGCACAGAAAGCGTAGGCAAGTGCAAGGAAACCTAAGAAGTGCGTGATTTCACTGGCCAGGGAGAGCACTGGCGTATCAGCGTGATTCGCTTTAGAGCGGTGCTGAGGTTCTGGTAGAAGGTGGGCACAGCATTGTTCTGGTACGGCAGCTTTGGAAAATACACTGATAAGCCGCGTGGGCTATGTAGTTAGCGGTTTACGAACGCTTGTTTGTTGCTCGAAGGTAGAGTTAAAATACCATACGCACAAGTGGAAGGGAAGGTGGGTCGGAAATGAACCCACGAGTTGCCGTAGATGTCTTGGAACAGGCAGTCCCCGCCACCAACGCCATCTTTACCGGTTGAGAAGAGGACGCTGGCGCCACGAACGCCGAGCTCGTGAACAGATAGCACACATACGCTGCATAATCTGGTGGAACGGTGTCCTCGGGCATGCCGTAAGGCGTGCTTACCGTCTGCGGGACGCTCCACAGGCCAAGCACATAGTTGAGCCTGTTTATGAACCGATCGCCCTGGGTAGCGGAGCCGCCGGTGCTATAGAATACATGCGTGGTGGGTTGCTCGGGTTGTACTTTCCGGATGACCGAGGTTCAGCCAATTCTCTGGGACAGAATTCCATGTATGCTTAGCTCAGAAATTGTCCCAATTGGCGTTGCGAGGCCACTGAGGGGCCTGAAGGTAAGGACCATGACAGACAGCACAGAATGTGGGTGAAAGCGTGTGACCTCTGCAATATCTGCAATTAATGAAGGCTAGAAGTCTAAGAGTCTCCCAGGGTTGAAGTGAGACGCTGACAGCGTGGCCTGGGGGCGGAGATTTTACGGTGTACTATCTAGGTGTCGGGACTGAAATTGAAAGCGCCGCTGTCAGAATAGGGTAGATCCATGATACGATACTAAGTTATTCGATACGATACATTGCACCAATTTGGTTGAGAGAGCGGAATGATATTTTAGACTAGTCAGATATCACGGTGGGCACTCACTCTGGATATACGTGCTTGTGCCATTGCCGCGAACTCGGATATGCATCGAGACTTTCCAGCGGGCAGGCATGTCGAATAGGTACTCATGCCCAGCCGTGCAGCCCAGGCTGTAGGCCATACGCCAGCGACGCGGGGACCGGCTCCGAAACGGCAACGGACGCGAGCCCGTCCCGCATGCGAAAGTACCGAACCATGTCCTGATTCGCCACCCTCGTCCCCGTCCCCACCCTCGCCCTCATTGCCATGAGTATTCCCATCCACCGCACCACGCGCAGCGAGTGAGGTGGTGGACGTCGGTGAGGGATTGGCAAGATACCAGGATTCCGTCTGCACGGGCTTGACCGATGTTGGGCGCGGGAGTCGGCATGAGCGGTGCTGCTAGTGCCGCAGAGGCGAGACCGAGAACGCAGAAAAAACCGTCAGGGTGGGCTGGGCATCGGCGAGAAGTTGACAAGATAATGGGATTCACAGCCTGAGGATGGGTTTGACCGAAGGTGTCTCTGCTAGCTGGCACAGTGCGTAGGATTGACACGCTGAGCCTTGCGATGAGCATTGGGAAACACGGGCGTCGGCATGTGAGCGGTGCCGATGGCTCGAATGCTTTGGTTTGTCGTTATTTGGGTTTATTTGCGATTGCACGGAATTTCGACCTGCCATATGACTTTGGCAAGCCGGGATCTGTGACGAGCCTGTTACAGTTCAGAAACGTCCGTTTACCCAAGGCACTGGCATTTCCCTCACATCTGGCCTTTGGCTCGGGTACACGCGCGCTAGTTAAAGCACTTATTTTCGGCAGTTGGGGACAAGTAGTCTACGGAAATAAAGCGCAATGCCGGCGCCATCCTAAGAAAAGGTCCTCTCTCCAAGCCTCTCTCATCAGTCTCCGTGATTGTAAAACTCAACTTATTTCGCGTCTGACGTGACAATAGACTCTGCCCTAATGGGTCATTTCAGCCGGATTTTTCCCCTTGCCAACGGGTTTCCTATGTATCTGCCTCCCCTTCCATTATTTCGAACGACTCGGGGCACCTCACAGAGGAATATGCGTGTTCTATAACTGTAATGGGTTCGCGGTACGACCGGTCTTTTTCTCAGATATGATCCCGTAAGTATAAATGGATTTAAATAAGAAAAAGACTTCAAGGAGTTGGTCTTTCACAGAGGACAACAATAAATTATAATATTGGTGCTCTAAGTCTTGCGTCGTGCTGCAAATACACGCGCGGCAGGACTGGTACTGTAGGGGAGGCAGCGGTGACATGACGGACTCGATGATGGACTCAGGCTGTGGACCAAGTTACGGCATAGGGTATGTAGAGTCCCTTGAGGAATGTCTAGCAGGTTACGGAGTCCTCTCAACGAAAGCGAAGCTCAACGTGCGAAGGCGAAATGCAGAGACATAGACACAAACTAGACAGACAAATAGAGCTCAGGAGTCAGGAATCGCGGGCAGAAGCGATCACTGAGGTGTACACGGTAAACTACTCGGGTATAAGTACGAGTCGAATAAAACACGAGGTACTGTCAGTAGCACATTCACATGGACATAGGTATAGTATGATATCCAGAATCGAGACGAAGCAGTAATTAACTCACGAGACGAATTAATCAATCAGTCAAATATCCGGGTATGATCGACAACGCGAGCCACATCGGCCTCGCGCGCGTTGGGAACTCAACAGAATGCTGAGGTGAAAGTGCGTCGAGACACGGTCACGGTCAAGACCTTCAAGTTGGCCATACCCTCAAACTTATAAGGCTATACCGTGGCATTGATACCTCGTTCGTTGAGTCATTATACTCCACCGATGTCATACTCCGACAACAACTGCGCAATGGCTCGGTGTCCGTTTGTCAGTGCGGTATGAAAAGGTGTCTCTCCATACACAGACCGCATTTGTGTATTTACTCCTTGTTCAAGGAGCAGCCGCACAATCTCAAAACCACCTTCGGCCGATGCGATGTGCAATGCAGTAGCATCCTCCCGCTGCGCGGCGTTAATATCGGCACCGTTGTCGAGTAACAACCGCACAACGTCGATGTGCTCAAATCGTGCTGCGATGTGCAACGGAGTACAGCCATGGATGTCTCGAGAGTTCACATCCGCCCCATATTTGATTAACGTCCTCGCAATTTCGAGTTTCCCTTTCCTCGATGCTACATTCAACGGAGTCTGGAGTACATTGTCCCTCTCGTCGACATCCGCACCGCGATCGAGTAGTCTCTGGACCATGCCAAAGTGTCCATTGACCAAAGCGCTATGCAACGAATTGTTCTCATCGTCGATGTACGGTTGTGGCTCCACAATCCCGAAAATGATGTTTTGTGACCCCGCTTTCAATGGGTTCAAGCTCACCATATTCATGGATCGTATACATCCTAAGCGCCTCACTTGGAAGCTCATAACGCCGCGGATGCGGTCAAGCACCCGGTTTTCATGTGCAAGATCTAAGGGTGTTTTTTCGCTGCTATTCCGCATGCCAACGTCCGCGCCAGAGTCAATCAGCAGCTCCACGAGATCGAGGTGTCCATTCCGTGCCGCTGAATGTGATGGAGTCCAGCCCTCGTTGTCCTGTGCATTGACATCTGAGCCGCGCTTGACTAACAGGCCCGCAACCTCGATCTCCCCATTTCTCGATGCCAGGTCCAATGGAGTCTTCTGATCCGCGTTCCGCACGTCGACTTCTGCGCCGCGCTCGATTAGCAACTCCGCAACTTTGAGATGTCCGGCAGCCGACGCGAGATGGAGTGGAGCGCAGAGATCCGCTTTCTGGACATTTACATCTGCCCCATGGTCAAGTAAGAGCCGCACGATGTCTACATGACCATATCCTGATGCTGAATGTAGCGACGTCCAGCCCTCATAGCCAGTTGAAATAACGTCGGCTTGATGCTCGATCAGGAAGCGTGATACCGCTATGTGTCCGCTCAGTGACGCCAGAAACAATGGAGTCTCTTGATTCCCAGTTCGGACTTGGACATCGGTCCCAAGGTCGAGTAAAAGCCGCACGATGTCGAGACGTCCATTTCGTGAGGCTGCGTGAAGAGGAGTCCAGCCTTGCTTGTCGCGGCAGTCAATATCTGCTCCACGCTCGATTAGGCAGCGAGCGACTTCATGCCTTCCCTCGCCTGATGCGACTTTCAAGGGAGTCTCCTCGACTGCATTTCGAACGTTGACGTCCACGCCGCCTTCAAGAAATATATCCACGAGGTCGAGATGCCCGTATCGTGATGCGTTGTGCAACGGAGTACAACCGTCCTTATCTTTGCACATCATATTTGCGCCTTGCTCGATGAAGAAGTTAGCGACTTCGAGATGCCCGTATAGGGACGCCATGTGTAATGGCGTTTCTTGGTCCAGACCCGTCTTTTCGAGTGCTGCATCATGTCGGACTAGTAATTGAACAATTTCGAGGTATCCTGTGGCTGACACCAGATGCAATGGAGTCCAAAGGTTTGCTTGCTGCGCATTGGCATCGGCTCCGTGGTCAAGGAATTCTTGAACGATATCAAGGTGTCCATGCCGGGATGCATTGTGCAAGGGAGTCCACCCATTGACACTTACGGACGCCACATCAGCCCCATGTTTAAGCAACAGCCGACAAACATCCAGTCCCCCAGCACGCGCCGCCATATGCAATGGGGTATGGCGAGTGTCGACTGTCTGGACGTTAACATCTGCTTGATGCTCGAGTAACAATTCTACGGTGACACGATGGCCACCTTTCGCCGTGCTATGCAATGAACTGTGGCCCACGCTATCCAAGGCGTTTATATTGGCGCCATTCTGGAGTAATGCCAGAGCAATCTCCATCTCTCCCTTGGCGAATGCGACATTCAACGAGGAGCCGTAGTTCCCGCCCATAGTGTTGACATCCATCCTATGCACAATCGTGAGGTGCTCCGTGAGGCTGCGGAAACCACATAGTGCTGCATAATATAATGGCCCGGCCTCTGGTCGCGTTGGGTGTAATGTCGCCATCGATCCTTTCCAAGGACGGTCAACGTCATATATCCAGACCCATGTCGCAAAGTAGGGCCTGGTTGGGTCGAAGAGACATTCCATGAGTTCCTGGATACTCGACGGCACGCCTTCGAATTTGCCATGGTCAACCCAGTACCGAGCTGCGTAGATTGCGAATGGTCGTTTTTCTACTGCACTTTTGTCGACTTGGTCACCAAGATTCAGCAGGACGCTGAGGCAGGTGCGAGCAAGAATGGTGTGGGCGGAATGTGGGAGGATGTGATAGCGAGAAAGATGTTCCGCCGCATTGGCAAGGCGAGAGGACATCAGGAATTCTTTCACGGAGAAGTGTGAAAACTGTACGACCGGCGAACCGTCAACATTAACGATCGTGACCAGACTCGAACAAGCAGACAACACAGCTTGGTGTGCATTTGCGGGTCGCCAGCCTGTGCGACATTGTGAATCCTCTCCGACGTCAAGTCGAACGGCAAGAACCTCGGCGAGCTCCTCAACGCGAAGCGGGCGAATGGAGACTGCGAGGCACTGTAAAAGGCGACAGGCATATTCTCGTTTCGCCTTCCCGATGCCCAGCAAGATGCGTTCGTATGTTGCATCCAAAGTTTCGGGCAATTCATCGAGAGCACGCTGAATGTCCGGGGGGAAACAGTCACGCAACCATTCAATTTGGCAAAGAACCCATTTAAACCTGTGGTGAAATGAGGAAAATAAAGATCAAGTAACGATGATTACTTACATCCCATCAGCCTTCCGCGAGAGCGTGTCAATCACCAAATTCCTATCTTCCGCATCCCACTGTTCCATCTCTGTATCTGACTGGACAGTAGAACGAATGTAGTCCACGATATCCTGCTTTTGACCGGCTTCGTCGTGAAGAGAAACAGAATGGGATACCAACGGCCCAAGAGCCGCTTGGATATCGGCCTCAAGACGACTCGTGACACAGATACGAAGATCCGCAATATGTAACCCGACGAGGTCTTTTATGAAGCCAAGCACGAGTTTGCGTGCAGATGGTACTCCAGATGAGTTGGGGCACTCGTCGAGAGCATCGATGACGATATAGATTGGAGGCAGTCCTGCATGTTTGAGCATGTCTTTCAGGCATTGGGTGAGCGTGTCATCATCTGGCAAGCGCAATCCGGCATCGTGCTTGGAATATAGCTCATAAATGATGTCGCAGCAAAGATCTGACTTGGCGCAGAGTTGGAGGACGAGGGAAGATAGCAAACCACGGACGTCTTGCTTTGCAGTTTCTCCAAAGTGAAAGTAATAATAAGCAACCAAACTCAGTCCCTCGTCGCATAGCGCAGCGGCCTCTTCAATGATGCTGGAACTGGTCGACAGGCGTCAGCATGAATAGGACCACGAAGATGTATTTGTGACACCTACCATAGGATGCTCTTCCCAGATCCCGCTACAGTCACGATTAGCGGACTGAGGGTGAAAAAAGGTAGGGAAGGTCCGTGAAACACGCACGTTTACCATGTATCCAAAGAAGGCCGCCCTGCAGATTCCAGGTCTCGAAGGTGCGGCCACGGGTAAACCACATTGCAGATTTACCGGAGTGGATTCTGCGTGCAATGATATGGTTTTTAGATGGGTCCGGAGGTGAGATCCAGCTTCTGGACTCCTTTTGTAGGTGGTCGCCTGTGGGAAAGGTATGCTCTCGATGGTACCAAGAGAGGGCGAGATGACCTACGCTTCATTTTATTGATCGCATTCGTAACCTCTTGCATGGTAACTAGACGCATCCTCCATAAGGCCAGGGAACGTGCGTAAGAGCTGAACATACCAAGAGTTCGTCAGATTGCACCTGTTGACGCCTCGCCGCCTACACGGAAAAGTATGAGCAGATGTTTAAAATTCGCTAGGCAGCTTGACTCACCGTCCATGACCACCTTCATATTATCCAAAAGACCATGAACGATAGCCAAGGTCTGCGCCACGGTTATGCGGGCCTCCTCCTGCGTGAGTCTGTCCAATCTCTTCAGTATGCTCTCGATCTCATTATCTCCCAACAACTTCTTTGCGAATTGCTCTACAACGAGTTCAGAGGCAGTCACATAGTTATAGGTAGAATCCGCTCACTGAGTCGTCCTCGGGTAATTTGTTTCCTCGCCAGGGCAAGTATGGAAATCAACTCGACCATTATCTTCGCGATTATATCCGTCATGGGTGGGTCCAAAAGGACTGCAGAGTAAATATGGAGACGCTTGAGAAAGCTTCCTAGGCATTCGAAGAGTTCGAGGAGGGCATCATAGCTTGCGCTGACTCCATCAGCCGCCTTGGATGCTCGGATATGAGATGGACTCGGTCTGAACGAGGAAAACACGCACGGAGAAGAGAACATCGATGCTGACAAAGATTAATTTTGCAGGTTGGAAAGGCACCTTACGAAGAAAAAAACTGTTTAAAAAGGCTGTGGCGAAGCCCGAAGTGATCGATCGCGGCTCACCAGACCAGCTGCTTCGCCAAGTATTCCAGAGAAGGAGTGAACGAATTGTATTACTGGGCTAAGGCAATCGATGAACTTCCGATTTTGGTCGCGATAGTCTTTGAACGCTTTCAAGTTTTCTTGAAGCAGGAGGAGGACAGCACCGGGAGAGTCACAGGCATTGATCTTGGCGACGAACGGATTTTCCTTCAGGTCTATCCCGGTTTGCTTAGTGTATTTGTCCACGGCATCGAGAATCAATTGGAAGTTAGACATTTTTGACTGGAACGAGGTTAGGGTGTTTGAGGTCGGATTCAGATCGGCATCAGCTAGAGCTGCGGGTGTGGCGGTGCACGTGGGAGTGCACAGGACAGTCACGTGATCGAGAGACTCGGAGTCAAGTCCGTTCCGTACGGCGTACAGTACCATTCGCAGGCTATCACAACATATATTCCATTACACCTAGCACTGCCCCATCTTTTTCTGGCTCAACGTATGTCCTCATACCAACTACTATTCATCCACTGGAGCTGACGATATCCGACGCAGCCACTGTCGCGGCGGCATTTTGTCCACTCATTCGTCCGCGGATGGCTCAGAACCCCTCAAAACTCACCGCAGCTCGCCTGCGAGTGTCCTCATCCTCACATTTATCGCACTGAGAGGTACAACCTTAGACCAAGGCTCTTAGCATGAGGTGGGGTCGCTATGCTGTTCGTCCCGTCTCTTCCACCTGGGGTCATGATGAAGAGGGCATTGCCACCGCCGCTGGTACGTGTGTATGCCCATATCTAGAGAGTGGCCTGATTCCCATTTGATCTCACAGTTTGCGGAGATGTGGTGATACGTCGCCTGTGTGCGGCCCCACGGGTCGATCAGCAGTTGACCTGGTGCTTCGCGCTCAAGTGCTGTTGTCAAATTTACTGATTATAACCGTCGCGTACAGGCGTTGATTTCCTGCTTCTGCTCGGGTCTGCTATTTATCGGCATTGTTTGAGTACTCTTGCGTGTGCCGCACCCAGCTCCGCCTCTTTAGAGTAGAGAGGAAGAATTGGGAAAGCATAGCGATGATGTCGACGGCATGGAGATTCCGTCCATCCATAAAAATGAAAATGTGATTGTATGCGCGTTGTATTGCTGACCTCGATTATTAGCAAAGCTTCTGACGAGAGCGAGACAGGATAAGGAATCTAGGCGATGATGATTGGTCTACGTGGGTCTAAATGACTGTTTCCTTCGCGACGCTGGTTCGAAGCTTGATGGTAAGTGCATTCGCCCTGTTATTGTGCCCGACGTCGTTGGCATCGAGATTATACGAAGACAGGGACAGGCCTACGAACGTAACCAGTCACCGTGACTTAACTTTGGTCTAACCGTGGCTCACCCCTGCAGAGCCTTGCACTCCGCTCTCTGTACCTGTCCGTACCGAGCCTGCGGGCACGCTTCCTACCTCGATGAGTTATTTCAGGGTGAGTATCATGTCAGTGGCCTCGGATATTTGTGTGTTGTACTCTGCAGGCGCCGCGGCAGTGCCGGGGGTTGGAGGGTGATGTGGAAGTGTGTGATCGGCTCTGTTATGAGCTGAGCGTAAACACAGAGCGTTCGGGAAGCAGGTATAGGTGAAGGTGAAGGCTCGTTAAGAAAAACCATTAAGAAAAACGGTCACCCACGCTTATGTAAGCTATCACGCACCGAACTGGCCGAAGCGTCGCCGTACTCTTGCAGTAATCCGGTGATACTGGAGGCCCTATCCAAGCTCTGATATAACCCAACCCTGACGAGTTATAGCGGCGCAGCGGTATCATTGTTGACCCACCCTCAGCGCTCAGCACTCGCAGCAGGCGAACAACGCCTTCCTTGACATCTCTTCATCATACGCGTTCTTCTATTATTCCCTTGATTATTCCTCACTGTACCACAGATGGTCTACATACCCATCAAGGTGTGCGTGCCTTTCTTCCCAGTACAATTCTATATTAGGCGGAAAATCGTCAGAGCCATGCCCAATCTTACCAGATCGATGTCACATCATTGACAACAATCCCGTAGTCCCAGGGCATGACGTACAGCGAAGACCATCAACCCTATGTCGCATCGATACGGGTATTACGGATGTTAACACCGCTTCCAACTAAAGGTCATCACCGGCGACAACGATCCTGACAAGTCACAGCGCCGCGGTGGTATCGTTCGCCTTACCGTTGACGTGCCCTCTGGCCTCAGCACACGCAGCGGATGAATCACAGTCTCCACGATGGCGGGCGTACAAGCACTTCCTCTATTATTTCGTATTTATCGTCGGCTTCACGTGGATGGTCTATATACCCATCGAGGTCAGCTCCCAGTGCGTGTATCTCCTCTCTTGCACATTGCCTCCAACTTAGGCGGCACTCGTCTCAGGAACACTCCCCAACTATGACTTATGTCGCCATAGGTTAGCCGAAGGCTGGTTACCCCGTAGTGAAATCGTGGGTTTTACGTCGCGAGTTGTTATTGTCGATCCTCCTCCCCCGCGCTTCCGCATCATATCCACGATGTTGCCTCTCCAAATGCTGACGCGCTATCACAGAGCAACAGCGACGCGCAGTACCGCTCCTTTCGCACAAACCTCCCAGCCCCCCCGCCGCAGTCATGGCCACTTTCTTCGCCCTAAAATATGCTTACATACGCCTCATTCTTCGCGACTCATCCCCGACGAATAACTTGCACCGGATCCCGTTCTACCTTATCTTCTCGTTACTCATGCTTATCGTTCGACGCGGTGAGTCCTCATCATATTATCAGCAAACTATGGTCTTGCCAAAGCGACGGGTGGGACACAGCTTGCCGTACCGGTCACCTGGCTCTTCAATGACGAGGTCCTGTTCGCAAACGAGTGGTATGGGGGCTATGCCTTCGCAAGTCTGCATTCGGGATTTACCTTCCTGGTACACCATGCGCGCTACTGCGCGTTCCGCCTTGGGATTGATTGTACTTTTACAGGACAGCTGGCGTGGAGTATAGCACGTTAGATTCAACATCACCATGCTGCGCCTCATGTCGTTCAGCATCGACTACCATTGGGCTTGCAACCATATCGGAATCGCGGATGTACGACGCGTTTGTCTTCTCGTGAGTTCGTGAGACTGACGCAGAGCGACCATAGCCTGGAGGCGCGTTAACCGACAAGAAGCGCGCGGCTATATTCCACCCGCGCGCCACATACACCTTCGCGAATTACCTCGCGTATGCGCTCTACGCGCCGCTCTACATCGCGGGCCCGATACTTACCTTCAACGATTTCATGTGGCAGGTGTGCACAAGCATCTCCGTTCCTTATCCCCCGCTACAGGCGTTTGCGATCTGGCTCTCACGCCCAAGAGAGATCACGCCGCGGGCGACGGCAGTCCGGTTTGTCATCGGGCTGCTCACGATGGAAACGCTCATACGCCTCATGTACGTCGTCGCGATCAAGGACGTGCACGCGTGGAGCGGCATGACTCCCGCCCAGCTTTCCATGGTCGGCTTTTGGAATCTCATTTTCGTCTGGCTCAAGGTGTGTACGTCACGTGACGCGTGACGACCAATAGCTGCTGCTAGTGGCCATTTTTCCGCATCCAGTCACGTCCCCAAAAAGGAAGGTGCCAAGAACATTACGTTTTTCCTGTCCTCACAAAACGGGCGTCCCCGAACAGCATTCGAGCTCAGTAAACTTTACTCTTAGTAGTGCAAATAAAACACTTTTATTTTTCAATTGCTATTTCCTTAATCGTACACTTTGTCTTTAGTCATCAAACATAAATCTCATATGTTTTTATAAGATGTTCACACAACTTAACAAAACAATAAATATATTTTTATTATCTAATTAGGTTACATCTACATTTTTTGTCTCAGTCGTACTACGGCGCGCGAAAATGGGGTGCGGGCATGGTGAATGCGGGCGCACGAAGACCGCGCCGGTCCTGCTGCCCGACACGGCTCGGCCTCGTGAGCCCCTGCTCGCGCAAACGGAGCGGCGTGCCTGCGTGCACCCCCTTCCGCACGAATGGGGAAGGGTGGGGTCGGGGATCACATGCCCCTTTCCCACGCGTACGGCGCGGCGTGCCCGCGTGCACCCCTTCCGCGCGAGTGGAGCCAGGGGCGGCGTGCACTCGCGTTCCCCGCGCGGACGGGGTGGCGTGGCCAATGGGAAGGGAGGCGTCTGGGTGGCGTGAAGAGGGAAGGGCGGGAGCGGGGGGCGAGGTGGAGAGGCGGGGCGGTGTGCCGTCGTGCGCGCCCCTTCCGCGCGAATGGGAAAGGGAGGGGGGTGGCCAGCGTCGCATGCCCCTTCCGCGCGTACGGGGCGGCGCGGACAAGAGGGAAGGGGCGGGGGCCGATGTGGAGTGCCCCCGGGGGTTGCGTGCCATCCCCCTTCCCGCGCGTACAGGGTGGCACGGCCAAGTGGGAAGGGGAGGGGCCAGGGGCAACGCGTCCGCGAATGAGTGCTGCTGATGGAAAGAGGGGCGGCGGTGGCATGCCCTCGTGCGCCACCCTTCCGCGCAAATGTGGCGGCACGGAGAAGGCCGAGGGGCGGCGGGCATTGTGTGCCCCTTATCTGCGTGCGAAGGAGGCGGCGGCGGTCAATGGTGGGGGAAAGGGTGGGTGGGCGACTTACCCTCATGCGCCCCTCTCTGCGCGTGATGCAGGGGAAAGAGGCGTCGGCCTGCCCTCTTGCGTCCCCTTTTCAACGCGAATGGGGTAGGCAGGGGTGGGAGGAGAGGAGGGGAAAGCGGGAACGAGAAAGGGAAGGGTCCCTATGGAAGAAACAACACATGCCCGCCACGTCAGCGCTTCAGTGTACGTGGCAGGCACGTTTTGCTTCCGCCACAGGGTCCCGTGTGCACACCCTGGTGTGCCACCCCAACTTTTCCCCCCCATTCCCTCATCCTCCCTACCGATTGCATGCCACCCGATTCGTACAGAATTGAGTGCGTCCCCTCCCTCTCTTCCCTCCCTCCCATCCCTGTCGCCCTCCCATCTCCGCCGCCTTTCCCATTTGCATCAAAAAGAGGACGCAAGAGGACAGGCCGGCGCCCCTCCCCATCCCCTGCATCGCGCGCCGCCCCTTTCGTGCGCAGACAGGGGTGCACTAGGGTAAGTCGCCCCCTCCCTCGTCTTCCCCTTCCCCCGCATTGACCGCCGCCCCATTCGAGCGCAGAAAGGGGGCACACATAGGTAAGTCCCCTCCTCTTCCCCTCCAGCACTGACCGCTGTCCCTTCGTGTGTAGAAAGGGGGGCACACGAGGGCATGCCGACCCTCCCCTTCCTGTCCCTTACCCCCTGTCCACACCACCTTGTTCGTGCGGAAAGGCGGCGCAATCCATTCGCGTGCAGTGTACGATCACGCCGCCGCCTGTTCTCCTTGTCCCCCCCGTCCCCCGGCCCTCCCTCCCCCCTGTCCGCGCCGCTGCCCCCTCTCCCCGGCCCCTCCCCTCCCCATTCGCGCAGAAGGGGTACGCACGAGGGCACGCCGCCCCCGGCCCCTTCCCACTTGGCCATGCGGAAAGGGGGATGGCACACAACCCCCGGGGGCACTCCACATCGGCCCCCGCCCCTTCCCTCTTGTCCGCGCCGCCCCGTACGCGCGGAAGGGGCATGCGACGCTGGCCACCCCCCTCCCTTTCCCATTCGCGCGGAAGGGGCACGCACGACGGCACACCGCCCCGCCTCTCCACCTCGCCCCCCGCTCCCGCCCTTCCCTCTTCACGCCACCCAGACGCCTCCCTTCCCATTGGCCACGCCACCCCGTCCGCGCGGGGAACGTGAGTGCACACCGCCCCTGGCTCCACTCGCGCGGAAGGGGTGCACGCGGGCACGCCGCGCCGTACGCGTGGGAAAGGGGCATGTGATCCCCGACCCCACCCTTCCCCATTCGCGCGGAAGGGGGTGCACGCAGGCACGCCGCTCCGTTTGCGCGAGCAGGGGCTCACGAGGCCGAGCCGTGTCGGGCAGCAGGACCGGCGCGGTCTTCGTGCGCCCGCATTCACCATGCCCGCACCCCATTTTCGCGCGCCGTAGTACGACTGAGACAAAAAATGTAGATGTAACCTAATTAGATAATAAAAATATATTTATTGTTTTGTTAAGTTGTGTGAACATCTTATAAAAACATATGAGATTTATGTTTGATGACTAAAGACAAAGTGTACGATTAAGGAAATAGCAATTGAAAAATAAAAGTGTTTTATTTGCACTACTAAGAGTAAAGTTTACTGAGCTCGAATGCTGTTCGGGGACGCCCGTTTTGTGAGGACAGGAAAAACGTAATGTTCTTGGCACCTTCCTTTTTGGGGACGTGACTGGATGCGGAAAAATGGCCACTGCTGCTGCTACCATGGCGTTTCTTCCGCCTGTGGGTACTCGTAGATGGGCTGGATCCTCCCGAGAACATGGTACGCTGCATGGCGAATAACTACTTGCGCTCGGTTTTTGGCGCGCGTGGCACCGCTCGTACAACCTCTGGATCGTGCGATACCTCTACATCCCGCTCGGCGGTACCAAGCGACTCGCAGCCACCAGCGTCGTCGTCTTTACATTCGTCGCGCTCTGGCACGACCTGAGCACAAGGCTGTTGGCATGGGGTTGGCTCGCCGCTATTCATCCTATCGGAAGTCGTGGCGAGGAAGGCGTTCCCGCCGTCCCTGGTACGTGCGGGGACTAGCAGCGCGAAGCTCACTCTGATTCGCATCATGTTTTGCTTTGCACGTAGTTTGGAGACAAGTGCTGGTATCGTCACGCGTGCGCGGCCGGCGGGGTGGGCAACGTCTTGCTGATGATGGGCGCCAATCTGGTCGGGTTCGTTCTTGGCGTCGACGGCGCGCGGTACTTTGCGCACGAATTGATCAGCAGTTGGGCTGGTACGTCTTGTTCTTGAGAACTATCATCGCATTTTACTAATTGAGACGCGCAACGTGCAGGCATTCGCTTCCTGTTCGGTGCCTCTGCGTGCCTGTTCGCCGGCGTGCAACTCATGTTGGAGTACAGGTACGTATATTGTTAGGTGCAGCCCGATGACTGGGCTTTGATTGACTAGGGAGGAGGAACTACGGCGGGGGATACAGCGTCGATGTTAAGTACATGCGTGTAGCGTCTGTTTATGTCGTGTAGATTCCCTCTTCAACTTCTCTAAGTGCACAGCTTTACGATGAGTGTGTCGGACAGGTAGGTGGGTTCCTTCCGAAAGGAAGGGATAGACGAGGTCAATTTGTTCGCAAAAGCGGGAGAAAGAGTTAGCGCCGATGTCCCCAATGATATTACCGGGATCCGTGACCTGTGACCCGTGACCCGTGACGAGCCCGTTACAGTTAAGAGTCGTCCGTTTACGGCATTTCCCTCACATCTGGGCTTTGGCTCGGGTACTGTACACGCGCGCTACTTAGAGCTGATGGTAAATCTCCTGCCAACTACTGTAGCACTTATTTCCGGTAATTGGGGACAAGTAGTTTACCGGAAATACCCAAACAAGGTCCTCTCTCATCAGTCTCCGTGACTGTAAAACCAAACTAGACTCCACTGGTGTCATATTTTGATAGGTACTGCGCAATCTTCTGATTTCCATACGTTAACGCGTCTTGTGAAGGTGTCCTACCATATACGTTCCGTGTTTGTACATTTGCTCCTTGTTCAAGCAGCAACTGTACAATCTCAAAATGACCTTCGGCCGACGCGATGTGCAATGCGGTAGCATCGTCCCGCTGCGTGGCGTTAATATCAGCGCCGTTGTTCAGCAACAACCGCACGATGTCGATGTGCCCTTTCCGTGCTGCCGTGTGCAACGGTGCCCAGCCAATGGTGTCTCGAGAGTTCACATCTGCGCCATATTTGATCAATGTCGTCGCGATTTCGAGTTTCCCTTCCCTCGATGCTACTTTCAACGGAGTCTCGAGTCCTCCACCCCTTTCATTGACATCTGCGCCACGATCGAGTAGTCTCTGAACCGTGTCAAGACACCCGCTCTCCAATGCGCTATGCAACGAATTGTTTTCATCGCCAGATAGATCGTCGAGGGGCAGTTGCGGTTCCGAATCCACGGTCTCGGAAAGACTGTTCTGCAACCCTCCTTCCGATGGGGTCCAGCTCACGTTGTTTAGGGCACAGGCATCCCCAGAACGCCCTGCTAGGAAACTTGTAACGTCGTGTTTCCTGCTTTCGTAGGCAAGATCTAACGGTGTTTTATCATTGCCGTTCCGCATGCCAATGTTCCCCCCAGAATCAACGAGCAGCTCTACAAGACTGAGATGTCCATTCTGCGCCGCTGAGTGTAATGGAGTCGAGCCCGAGTTGTCCCGTGAATTGACATCTGAGCCGCACGTGACTAAAAGGCGCGCGACCTCCAGTTCCCCTTTTACAGACGCAAAGTCCAGTGGCGTCTTCTGTTCTTCATCCCGCGAGTCGACTCCTGCACCGTGTTTGATTAACAACTCGGCAACTTTGAGGTGTCCAAGAGCTGAGGCGATATGGAGTGGGGTCCAGAGATCCACGTCCTGGACATTCATATCCGCCCCATGGTCGAGTAAGAGTTGTACAACATCAACATGACCTTTTTTGTGATGCCACATGTAGCGATGTCAAGCCTCCACCACCGACGGAATTCACATCGGCTTGATGCTTGATCAAAATGCGCAATACCTCTACATGGCCGCCATATGATGCCAGGATCAATGGAGTGTTGTGATTCTCAATCCGCGCGTGGACGCTAGCACCATGGTCGACTAAAAGTTCCACGATGTCAAGGTAGTCGTTAGATGCCGCTATGTGAAGAGGAGTCCAGCCTTTCATGTCGCGGGAATTTACATCTGCTCCATGGTTGACTAGGAGGCGAGCAACCTCGAGGTGCCCATGGGCCGAAGCGAAGAGTAAGGGGGTCCCCTCGATGACGTTTTTCACGTTGAGATCCGTGGTAGTTTCGAGCAATATTGCCACGATGTCGAGATACCCATGTCGTGATGCATTGTGCAACGGTATGTCTCCAGTCCTATCTTCGGACATCGTATTGGCGCCTTGCTCGATCAAGAAGTGGACAATTTTGACGTGCCCGGCTCGCGATGCCAAGTGTAGCGGCGTTTCTTGCTCCACACTCGTCTTGTCAAGTGCTGCACCATATCGAACGAGCAATTGGACAATCTCAAGGGATCCTGATTCTGACACACAATGCAATGGGGTCCAAAGGTCGTCATCCTGTACATTCGGATCGGAGCTGTGGACAAGTAAATCTTGCACGATACCGAGATGCCCAAGACTGGATGCCCTGTGTAATGACGTACGCCCTGATATCTCTCGGGACGCTACATCCGCCCCATGCTCCAGTAGTAGCCGACAAACATCCCGTTCCCCGGCACGCGCCGACAAATGCAACGGAGTCAAGCGTCCGACGCCTGTCTGGATGTTCACGTCTGCTTGATGTTCGAGCAAAAATTTCACAACAGTGTAACGACCGAATGCTGCCGCTCTGTGCAGCAAACTGAAACCTGCACTATCTTCGGAGTTGATATTTGCGCCACTCTGAAGCAAAGCAGGAACAACCCCAATCTCTCCTTTGGCGATCGCGGCATGCAATGGTGTCCCATGGCTCCCGCCCCAGGTGTTGACATCTATCAGGCGGATAAGTGTGAGATGTTCCACGATGCTGCGGAAACCACACAGCGCCGCATAGTATAATGGCCCAGCTTCTGGTCGCATCGGGTGCACCGTCGCCATGGATCCTTTCCATGGACGATCAATGTCATATATCCAGACCCAGGTCGCAAAGTAGGGCCGATCTGGGTCAAGCAGGCGTTCCATAAGATCCTGGATAGTCGACGACACGCCTTCAAATTTCCCATGGCCGACCCAGTGCTGAGCCGCGTAGATTGCAAATGGACGTTTTTCTACTGCGCTTTTGTCGACTCGGTCACCAAGATTGAGCAGGACGCTGAGGCAAGCCCGGGCGAGAACGGAGTGGGCGGAATGTGGGAGGATATGATAGCGAGAAAGATGCTCTGCTGCATTTGCAAGGCGAGAGGACATCAGGTATTCTTTCACGGAGGAGTGCGAAAACTGTACGACTGGTGTACCATCGACATCGACAATCATGACCAGGCTAGAACAAGCAGATAACACAGCTTGGTGTGCATTTGCAGGGCGCCAGCCAGTGCGGTATTGCGAATCCTCTCCGGCGCCACGTCGAACAGAAAGTACCTCAGCCAGCTCCTCGACGCGAAGTGGGCGAATGGAGACTGCGAGGCACTGGAAAAGGCGACAGGCGTATTCTCGTTTTGCCTTTCCAATGCCTAGCAACGTGCGCTCGTATGTTGCGTCCAAAGTTTCAGGCAATTCATCGAGAGCACGCTGAATGTCTGGGGGGAAACAGTCACGCAACCATTCAATTTGGCAAAAAACCCATTTGAACCTGTGGTTAAGTGAGTATAAAAGCATACAGATTCAGTAATGATGATCACTTACATCCCGTCGGCCCTCAGCGAAAGCGTGTCAATAACCAAATTCCTATCTTCCGCCTCCCACTGTTTCATCTCTGTATCCGACTGGACAGTAAAACTGATATAGTCCACGATATCCTGCTTTTGGCCGACTTCGTCGTGAAGAGAAACAGAATGGGATATCAATGGCCCAAGCGCCGCTTGGATATCGGCCTCGTGACGACTCGTGACGCAGATACGAACATTCGAAAGATGTAATCCGACAAGGTCCTCTATAAGGTCAAGCGCGAGTTTTCGCGGAGATGGCACCCCAGATGAGTTCGGGCACTCGTCGAGAGCATCGATGACAATATAGATGGGGGGCAGTTGCGCATGTTTGAGCATGTCTTTCAGGCATTGGGTGAGCGTGTCGTCATCTGGCAAGCGTATTCCAGAATCGTGCTTGGAATATAGCTCATAAAGGATGTTGTAGCAAAAATCTGACTTGGCGGAGAGCTGGACTACGAGGGAAGATAACAAGCCACGGGCGTCCTGCTTTGCGGTTTCTCCAAAGTCAAAGTAATAATAAGCCACCAAACTTAGTCCCTCGTTACGTAGCGCAGCAACCTCTTCAATGATGCTAGAACTGGTCGACAGGCGTCAGGATGAATACGACCACAGAGATGTATTTATGGCACTTACCATAGGATGCTCTTCCCTGACCCCGCTACAGTCACGATCAGTGGGTGAAAAAAGGTGGGGATGGTGTTCGCGAAACACGCACGTTTACCATGTATCCAAAGAAGGCCGCCCTGCAGGTTCCAGGTCTCGAAGGTGCGGCCTCGGGTAAACCACACTGCAGATCTACCAGAGTGGATTCTGCGTGCAACGATATGGTTTTTCGACGGGTCCGGAGGTGAGATCCAGTTCCTGGCATCCTTTTGTAGCTGGTCGCCTGTGGGAAAGGTATACCCTCCGCAGTACAAAGAGCAGACAAGACGACCTACGCCTCATTTTGTGAATCGCATCCGTAACCTCTTGCATGGTAACTAAACGCATCCTCCATAAGGCCTGGGAAAACACATGGGGATATGAAGGCCGAACACACCAAGAATTCGTCGGATTGCACCTGTTGAGGCCTCACCGCCTACACGAAAACAGTGTGAGTAGATGTTTAGGACTCGCTAGGCAGCTTGACTCACCGTCCATGACCACCTTCATATTATCTAAAAGACCGTGAACGACAGCCAAGGTCTGCGCCACCGTCATGCGGGCCTCCTCCTGCGTGAGTCGGTCCAATCTCTTCAGTATCGTCTCGATCTCAGTATTTTTCAACAACTTCATTGCGAATTGCTCTACAACGCGTTCAGATGTAGTCGCATAGTTATAGGTAGAACCCACTCACTGAGTCGTCCTCGGGTGATTTGTTTCCTCGCTAGGGCAAGTATGGAGATCAGCTCGACCATTATCCTCGCGATTATATCCATCATTAGTGGGTCCAAAGAGACCCCAGAATAAATATGAAGACGCTTGAGAAAGTTTCCCAGGCATTCAAAGAGTTCGAGGAGGGCATCATAACTTGCGCTGACTTCATCGGCCGCCTTCGATTACTCGGAGATGAGATGGACCGGGTTAGTGAACAGGGAAGACACGCACGACGAAGAGAACATTGATGCCAACAAAGATTAATTTTGCAGGTTGGAAAGGTGTCTTATGAAGAACGGGTTTTTAAAAAAGATTGCCAAGCCTGAAGCGATCGATCGCGGCTCACCAGACCAGCTGCCTCACCAAGAATCCCAGAGAAGGAGTGAACGAATTGCACTACTGGGCCAAGGCAATCGATGAACTTCCGATTTTGGTCCCGATAGTCTTTGAAAACTTTCAAGTTTTCTTGAAGTAGGAGGAGGATTGCATCAGGAGAGTCACAGGCGTTGATCTTGGCGGCGAACGGATTTTCTTTTAGATTTATCCCGGTCTGGTCAACGTATTTGTCTACTGCATCGAGAATCAATTGAAAGTTAGACATTGTTGATTGGAACGAGATTAGGGTGTTTGAGTTCGGATTCAGAAGAGGGAACGCATCAGCTTCGTTGCGTAGACTCGGACTCGGAGCTGAGGCGAGGACAGTCACGTGATCGAAGGACACGTTCGCGTATGCGTACAGTAGTAAGTTAGACGGTGACCGTCTGTATATGAAGGTAAACCTGTGATATACAGGCTGGTCACGAGCAGCCTATCATAGTAGTAAGTTACCAAATGACTCTCGTCCAGCCAGCGGTTTTGGCTTGATCCGAATTGACTGCATCGTTTTGTGCTATCACGTGACGTGCTGGCAAGGAGGCCAGTTGGTTTCTTCAAGCTTTATTGATGAAGTCACTGACTCGAACCCGCAGAGCAATCTTCGCGCCAGCCGTGATTGACAAGTCTGAAGGCTTCAAGGATGCCCCGCCATCCTATCAACGCTTCCTCCAGAGCTCCTCCACGGCTCTCGCTGAACCCAAGGTCGATCCCCGGGTGGGACCCAATCCTGATGCGACATTAGGTCCACGACCTCCTTCCCACCCAACAACCGATCCGAAGCACCATACTCCGAGGGTTTCCTCCAAAGGAAACGCCCCCTTCGCGATGGCTCTCTACCTCAATATTCGGTCTTTCCAACAACGCAAAGGAGCAAGTTCGCGGCACAACTCAATCCCTCCTCCGAGACCTCCTCTTCCAGGCACGGCCCTCCGAGCACGAGTGGCTCTCCGTGCTCACCAGCTGCTCCGAGTCGTGCGATGCGTAGGGCCTCAACTTTTCGGCTCTGCTGCAGGAGCCCTTTGTCGAGGGCCACTCCCCCGTTTACTGGGCCATCCTCAAGCGTCCAGTCACCCCCCCCAGGGCCGACCACACGACCCCCGCCAGCGACCCAGATACGCTCGTGATGGCCATCCTGGACGCCTCCATTCCGCTCAACGCCCAGAGCGTCGCAGACACACGCCTAGCGTGCATGACCGTCTCCGACAACGCCCTGTTCGCGCGCTTGGGGC
Source organism: Lactarius hatsudake (assembly GCA_024734325.1). Lineage (NCBI taxonomy): Eukaryota > Fungi > Basidiomycota > Agaricomycetes > Russulales > Russulaceae > Lactarius > Lactarius hatsudake. The sequence continues at coordinate 47,440 of JANSJP010000076.1, read as the reverse complement.
AGCGCTACGAGGGTTTCTCGCCGCATCTAGGGACGGACAAGGTGCTACTCGGCGGTGCCGATGCCGTCGACTCCGTGGTAGTAGACGAGTCACACGGTGGTGATGCGTTCACGGTGCGCTTCTCCCTCACACAGTTCCCGCTACGCATGCGCGTGTCCAAGTTAGCCCGGGTCGAATTTATTGCATGCGGTGCGTTGCGCTGCTTTCTCTCCCCGCCGTCTGTATCGAATCTGTCCGGTGTCCAGGGAGATTGTGGCAACTCGTGTTTGCTGTTGCTGGCGCACCTGGCGCACCGCATCCACACCCAGGCCGTGTTGGCGACTGGCTCGTCTCACTGAGTCTCAGCGAGCCGAGCTCCCCGGCGTGGGTCGACGCGCGCCTCTCGACCTTGGACCAGTCTCCCAACCATGGTAAACAGCACCCGACCGCATCGCTCGAGATCAAAACAAAAATGCGCCAAATTTCTCCAAGTGGACGCGTGCGCGAAATCGTCGTATCGCTCGAGAAATCTGCATTTGGTATAACCCTGCAGAATTAGCGAGTCTTCCACTTCACCTTTTTTTGTCTCTGCTCGGGGTTTAACATTTTCGTTTTAGTATCACTTCGCTCGTTGACGGGACGTTGAACGCCCAATTGGAGGTCAAGCTACAGAAAACTTCGTATACAGGGGGGAACTGCATCATCTGTTAAACCACTGCTGATAAGCAAGAGTCAGCACCCCATTATTATTGGTATGCTTTAAAAATCATTGCAGTCTCCGGAGTTATGGTACCTCCTCCAGACCCGTTGAGACGAGAGTATGAGCGTCGGGGTGCGCAGTGAGCCAAGATGGACCTTTATCTTTGAGGTGATCTCGAGAGTTGGTCCATTGGGGTCAAAGGAGGCCTGTTAAGCCACTTGCATAAGATGTAACTAAGATACGATAGCACACCATGCGAGGAGGTCATATTACACATAATCGCGCTCAGGTTCAACGAAGACGGAAATACTACCGTAGTTGGCCAAATACAGAGGAGGCGCAGACCCCGCGTCTTTACTGGCGACCACGGATATTCTTTTAATCGGAAACATGCGCGGACACCACCAATACCCTTGCACGAAACATGCTGATTGGCTTGGTAAATTTGTGCCGCACTAGTACTTGTCCGGAACCGTCCTGACTGCTCCGGTGTCCGCCTCGCCTCCATACTTCTCGGAGCACCTCAAGTCTTCGCTCAAGGGCACGGGCCCCAACCCGCAGCGTCAAGAGAGCTTGCACCCACACCACGTCGTGTCTACCCCCAGATGCATCGAGTTTCTAATTCCCGATCTCGGTGCCGACAGGACATGGCGCGTCGCGCGAGGCAAAGTGGTGCACCCCGCGGGCAAACGGGCTGCGGCACGCAGTCTTCCACGGTTCGTCTCTCTCCAGTGTAGTTTTGATCAACCCCCTCACACGCAACGTCCTGTACACGCTGAACGAACTCACGAGCACGCACACCACCTCCCGCTGCTCCCAGCTGTGCCAACGTCCCCAACACGACGTCGACCGGTGCCGGTCCGAAGAACCGCTCGGCGACCACCGGCCTTAGAGAGGACATCGTTGGCTTGTGTTTGGCGGCACGCAGTGCGGGGGTGTCAGGGTATATGAACGTGTTGACGAAGGGCGCTCATTTTGAGAGATCGCGAGTCTGTCACAAGTTGAGTAACCTACCGCCTTCTTATGGGGCACATAAAACTGGACATTAGTGAGAGAGACGACGGTTTGAACGTGTTTAATATTTAGGCAACCTGAGTTACAATCGACCCCCTCTTATGAGGCTCGTAGTACGAGCCCTGACGGAATGAGCCTTCCCTATGGACTTAGGTGAGCCTTCCCATATCACTACACACCTCGTCATTGGCATAGGAATGATGCAAACACGAGCACAGACCTACGAACGTAACCAGTCACCGTAACCCAAGCTTCGATCCAACCACGACAAACCCGCGCGGGGCCTTGCGTTCCGCTCTCTGCTGTCCCGCCGTCCGCACAGCGCTCGCGGGCACGTTTTCCACCTCGACAAGTTCCTTCACGGCGAGTATCATGCCGGCGGCCTCCGGCGTGTGCAAGTGGTACACCGTCTGCATGCGCCGCCTCAAGCCGAGAGCGGCGAGGGTGCCCTGAATGCTTTTTCCAAGGGAGATGGCGGAGCGTCGGAGGGTGACGCGGAAGTGGGTGCTGGGCTCTGGGGACGTGAGCGTGGCTGGGGGTGGTGGAGATGATGCGAGAGCGGCGACGGTGCGGGAGGCCGTGGTGCCATTGTGGACTGCGCGTAAATGCGGCGCGTATGGAAGTTTTGGAAGGCAGTTGAGGGTGAAAACCCGTCGAGATGTGGTGAGGACGGCGGACATCGTCGACGAGGAGAGTGAAGGTGTCAAGCAAAACGGAACCCCAGGATTATATAATCCCGACGTGCCCGACTCTTGCCCGGCTCGGCCGGACTTCTGTGTCCTCCTCTATGGCACTACTCTTTGGACCACTCAAATCTTTTTGACCTTCGGGAACTTGTCATAGTGGATGATCCGTCAATTTAAATAGACAATATGTTATCTATACATGTAAGTTACCTAGTGAGGACTTCAGAACCATTATCGGACTGTGTTGAACAATGCAATGGAGGAATCAGTGCAAAAAGTCCTTATCAGCTGCAACTGAGTCAATGGACCAACGGGCAGTTTCCAAATCGGGAGGGGCAACAAGTGTTGTCATTGGCCCGCATCACTTTTGGTTCCTGAGTTCCCGATTTGGCAGGTGTGATGTAGCACAGAATCAACCTTTTCAGCGTTCTTCTGTGGATACCCTGCGATCCCGCATCGCTACCTCTGAAATGACTGTCTGGAGCTCACTACATAGCATGTACTTTGTATATGGCCACAAAAAGTTTGCAAAAATCCAAGCAGTTCCCGTCTGTTTTCATTTATCAAATTTCAGTTTCTGCCAAAAATTATGAGAAAGAAGTCTACTGCAACATGTGCTCATTATACCTCTATAAAATTTTGAGGGGACATGCATGGGTACTATACATTGTGTATTACAAAAAGTCCGAAGTGATTTTACCAAAAATGCGGTTGTCAGAGTCGTTTGGTCCATTGACCCCGATGTTCCATTGAGCCATGGATGACTGTATCACATACGGGCTATTGCAATTGCACAACCTTGTGCAACTTTCAAAGATTGGGATAGATCGCTGCTTTCCCGATATCCTTTGAGCCCAAAAATATTACACTATGTACAGTGGGTTGTGTAGATACAGGATCAGCAAAAAAATGGGGGAATCAATTGGTGACTGCGAAGGGAAAGTAAACAAAAATTAGGGGGGGTCGTGTTTGAGAGGTTTCTGTGCGTGCAGATCCCAACGATCTTCCAGAAAAATTTAAGATCTGCCAAGCTAGGGTGTTAGGGCATATAAAGAAGACTCCCTATGACGATTTTGGACTCACCAGGCTGATGCGATCAACTTGTGGAAGGGAAAAACGTGAGAACCGTCCCAGAGGGAACCATCCGAGGGACTGTTAGAGTAGGCGCAATCGTCCAATATAATAACTTAATAATTAGACCTCGCTCGTATGGGCACTCAGTCGTCGAGAACGGAGGGGATGTAGAACGTGAGGACCCCGCCAACATCAGCCGAGTCCACGATATACACAAAAAGGATGAGACAATGTCCCTGACATATGCCTAAGGGTTCAAAGTTAGTCACCGAGAGACCCGAGGAGACTCTGCTTACATGCAATAGTCGTTTTGGACACAGCACGGGCATTCAGGAACTTCAAGAGACTACGCGCATGAACTAGCACGCTGAACAGGTGAGTCGGATCAGGGCGTTCGGGTTCTCGGGCCTCTTCCCCTCTCTCGTCTTCCGCGCCCGCGCGAGCCTGCGACGGGTTGTCTCCAGCTATAATATGTGAGAAGACCTCGTCAGTGAAAGAGGCAATCCCGATAGACGAACAACTCACTCATCCTGGGATGTGAACAATTGTTCCAAGTGATGTCCGCCTTGACGACTTCGGTGCTGGCGGAGAGTCGGAGGCAGCCAGACGAGTTGGCGCGCACTGCTATCACGTCTGAGAGGTTCCGCATCCGTTCTATGACGCCGCGCATCTTCGTGAGCGGCGGGAGCATGATCTGGACCTACAATCGGAAAGCTTGCTTCGGTGTGCACTTTCCCCCCTTCGAGTAAAAACGAATGGGACGTACGTCGGGTTCCGGGCATCGCGGCTCCGTGAGCAGAGCCACGTCCGCCGGCTTCATCACCTCTATGCGCACGTCGTGCGCCACCTTGACCCGGCGTCCCATTTGCGTCGTGCCGAATATCTCGAAGGACAGGACGGGGACGTTTTTCTTCTTCGCGAGCTTCATGACGACTTCGTTCGCGCCGGTGTGCTCTGCTGACGCGGAGCGGAGCGCGGTGGACAACGCATCGGTGGGCAAATTGAGCGTGATCTCGTTATTGGAGTGGGAGAGGATGCGGTAGTCGGTGAATAGCGCATCTATGCGGATCTTTCTGGTGTTACTCTCGTTCAAAGAAAAAGAATGGCGAGGACGGGATGACGACGTACGACCAGACATGAACACCTCCCTCTTGGATGCAGATGATACGCGGATATCTCGCTGAAGTCGATGATGCATTTCTTTTGAAGCTTCTCCACGATTTGGATTAGACCTGCGCGGATATTTATACAGGTTGTCAAACTGGGATAAAAGGTGCAGTGGGCACGTTCTGGATTGTGGCACGAAAGAGCACGACGGGCACCGCTGTATGCCGAGTTGCCAATCGACGAAACCGGAAATCTGGCTTGTTTGCTTCGGCCATCGTCACCACTCAGTCACCTCTCTGCAGTCCTCCAAAGCTTGTCTCTCCTGTTCTTTTGGGCGCCATAGGCACAACTACACAAGCAGATGACCGAGGTCGTTCAAGAGCTCGCCCAGAAGTACCCAACGCTGCTCTCGCACTTACAATAATGGAGCCTGGCAGGTGAACGAAGAGATCTCCGAGTCGTTCCAAATCAAGAGCATTTCTTTTTGCTCGTCCTCCAATTGACCCCCGCTGCGGATTCACTTCCCCTCCTGTGGGTCGTTCCTTGCTCTGAACCTCCCCCCCAGGCTGGTTTTCCTCCACTTCCTCCAGATCGCCCTGCCATACCCTTCTGGGTACAGGCGCCGCCGCCTTCACCATCTCCATCGCGAAATACGTGGGCCCATGTCGGCGGCCGTTGCGGTGCCACTGCCACGCCTCCGCTTTCCCAGACCGACATGGCCTCCGCCACCCGGACGATGTTGGAATCGCCTCAGGAGCTAGAGCGGTGCCTACGCGGGCTGCTCGCCTGAGGTCCCTCACTGCGGCTTTGAGCGGGAGATTAGCCACCTGCTGAGGGAAAAGGACGCCGAGTTTCGCACTTTGACATCCTCATCGACGAGCCAGTCTGGCAGGGTGGTTGGTTCTCCCTCTTCTGTGGTTGAGTAACTAAACTTGTCGTGTCGGTAGATCTTAAGAATCTAAACAACTTGCGTACATGCTACCCGCGGCTCATAGTCAAAGGGGGACCTGTCGGAGGCCTAGACGTCGTCCAAGAGATGACGGATAACAGCGAGCTCCGTAAGTTAATCGTCTCTACGTAGTCTCGTCTACTCCAACATGGTACTCCAACTCACGGAGTCTACATTATATGTAGGTTGTGTCAAACTGACAAATCGGCTGACAATACCACCGCGAGACATTGTCTGCGCACACCCGGCTCCAAGTCCTCGATAAGACATGGTTCTTCACTATGACGAGTGACTGCGTTACACGGATCTAGTAGTACGTACCACTGTGAGCACGACACCACTCAGTGGCGAAATGGAAGACAGCCGGACGCCTCGAATCCGTACGAGTGTTCCGCTTACTTATGTTGAAACCAGTGTCATCGGAGCCGATCGTAAGAACGAGACCCGACGAAGCGAGCCCGTGCTCTGCGCCGTCCTATACGTTCTTCCAAGCGTTTGTCCCCCAAAACACAAAATAGTTATCAATAACGAAAAAGCGTTAACACGTCTGTCTGCCTCTCATCCAACTTCAATATTCAGCAGAGGCGAAAGTTAAGTTACCCTCTGTATCCCGAGTCGTCACAGCCATTCAGAACGACTGGGACTGAGAGCGCCGCCAAGCATGCCTTTCCGAGCCTCCGAATCCGAGGGGATCACTTCTGTGTTCTTTTTTTTTTGGATCCATTGTCACTTCGCGTTCCTCTCCGCCGCATTATATTTACATGTTATTTCTAAGACCAAGAGAAATTGTAGTAGTGGGAAAACATTGTTGTACGGGTTTTGAACTTGCTTCTACAACGAAGAGATCCCGTTCTCACTGGTAGATGTGCTGGAAAATAGCTGGATACCCCAGTATATCTAAATAGTCTCAGCATCGCGAACCCGCCTTTGACCGTGACTGTGATTGACGTGAAGCGCTCTACCAGGAATATCATCCGGACATTTCCGGGCGTAATAACAACTATTATAACTTACGGCCGCAGCCGCGCAGATACTGTGCCGTGACTCGGACTACTTGCAACCAACTATCGAGCCACACCGAACTCGAAATTGCGAATATACCAACACTCTCACTCTAATTAACAATGTCTAACTTTGAATCGATCATCGATGCACTGGATAAATACGCTGAACAGACCGGGATAAATCTAGAGGACAATCCGATCGCCGACCAGATCAAGGGCTGTGACTCTCCAGGTGCAGTCCTCCTCCTACTTCAAGAGAACTTGAAAGCGTTCAAAGACCATCGGGACCAAAATCGGAAGTTCATCGATTACCTTAGTCCGGTAGTACAATTCGTTCATGCCTTCTCTGGAATTCTTGGTGAGGCAGCTGGACTCGTGAGCCGTGAAATCATTTCGTTCTCTACTTCTCCTTTTACCTTTTCTCCACAAGGCACCGTTCCAACCTGCCAAACTAATCTTCGTCGGAATCGATGTTCTCTTCACCGTGCGTGTCTTTCTTATTTACTGACTGAGTCTATCTCATAATCCCAGGCGGCCGGCGGAGTCAGCGCAAGCTATGATGCCCTCCTTGAACTCTTCGAATGCCTAGGAAACTTTCTCAAACGTCTCCATATTTATTCCGGAGTCCCTTTGGACCCTTTAATGACGGATATAATCGCGAAGATAATGGTCGAGTTGATTTCGATACTTGCCCTAGCGAAGAAACAGATCAGCCGAGGACGACTCAGTAAGCGGGTTCTTGCGATAGCTAAGACTACATCTGAATGCGTCTCAGAGCAATTTGCAAAAAAGTTGTTGGGGGATAGCGAGATTGAGAACATACTGAAGAGATTGGACCGACTCACGCAGGAAGAGGCCCGCATGACCGTGGCGCAGACCCTGGCTGTCGTTCACGGTCTTTTAAATAATGTGAAGATGGTCATGGACGGTGAGGTTGGCTGCTTGGCGAATGATAAACATCTAATGGGACCATTTTTCCGTGTAGGTGGTGACGCATCAACGGGTGCAATCAGACGAATTCTTGGTATGTTCAGCCTTTGCGTGAATTGCCGTTCCCCACCCTTATAGAAAATGTTAGTTGCCATGCAAGAGGTTGCGAGTGAGACTAACAAAATGAAGCGTGCGTTGTTCCGTCCACTCTTGGCACTGTGGGAGATATATCTTTCCCACAGGCGACCAGTTACAAAAGGATGCCAGAAGCTGGATATCACCTCCGGACCCGTCTAAAAATCACATCGTTGCGCGCAGAATCCACTATGGCGAATCGGCGGCATGGTTTACCCGAAGCCCCACATTCAAGAATTGGGATGTGATGGGCGGCCTTCTGTGGATACATGGCAAACGTGCGTAATTTCCATGCTTTCTGTATTTTTTCTTTCAGCCGCTGATGGGAATTCGTGAGTAGCGGGGTCGGGGAAGAGCATCCTATGGTTGGTGTCACATACATATCTTCGTCCAGCCCTATTCGTATTGACACTTGCCGATCAGTTCCAGCATCATTGAACAGGCCAAGGAGCTGCGGGATGCGGGACTAGGCCTGGTGGCTTATTACTACTTCGACTTCAGAGATACCGCAAAGCAGGACGTCCGTGGCTTATTGTCCTCCCTCGTCGCGCAGCTTTGCGCCAAGTCAGATCTTTGCCATGACATCCTTTCCCACCTATATTCGAAGCATGACGCTGGATCGCAGTTGCCCGATGATGATAGTCTCACGCACTGCCTGAAAGACATGCTCAAACACCCTGGACAGCCACCAATCTATATCATCGTCGATGCTCTCGATGAGTGCCCCAACTCGTCTGGAGCACCGTCTCCACGCGAAATCGTGCTTGACCTCTTAGAGGAGCTCGTTACGTTACAACTTCCGAATCTTCGTATCTGTGTCACGAGTCGTCCTGAGGTCGATATTCAAGAAGCCCTTGGGCTGCTGGTGTCCCAAACTTTGTCTCTTCACGACGAAGCCGGTCAAAAGCAGGATATCATTGATTACATCAGTTTTGCTGTCCAATCAGACAAAAAGATGCGGAAATGGAGAGCGGAGGATAGAGAATTGGTTATTGACGCTCTCTCGCGGAGGGCTGACGGCATGTAAGTGATCGTTATTACTGTATCGCAATTAGGTGTTCATTTCATCACAGGTTCCGATGGGTGTTTTGTCAAATAGAAGCGTTGCGTGGTTGTTTTCCCCCAGCATTACGGCGCGCTCTCGACGAATTACCCGAAAGCTTAGACGCGATATATGAGCGCATCTTGCTAGGCATAGACAAGGCTAAACGAGAATATGCCTACCGCCTTTTGCAGTGCCTCACGGTCTCCATTCACCCGCTTCGCGTTGAGGAACTTGCTGAGGTACTTACCCTTCCACTTGACGCCGGAGAAGATTTAGCATATCGCGTTGACTGGCGCCCTGAGGACGCACAGCAGGCTGTGTTGTCCGCCTGTTCTAGCTTGGTCATTATCGTCAATATCGATGGTTCACCCGTCGTCCAATTCTCGCACTTCTCCGTGAAAGAATTCCTCATGTCCTCTCGCCTTGCCGACGCGGCAGAGCAGCTTTCTCGTTATCACATCCTCCCTTATTCCGCCCACGTAGTCCTTTCCCGTGCTTGCCTCAGCGTCCTGCTCAATCTTAGTGATCAAGTAGGCACAAGTGCAATAGAAAGACATCCATTTGCGATCTATGCGGCTCGGTACTGGGTTGACCATGCCAGATTTGAAGGCGTGTCGTCGGGGATCCAGGACCTCATGAAACGTTTATTTGACCCAGACAAGCCCTACTTTGCGACATGGGTCTGGATATGCGACGTTGACCGTCCTTGGAAGGGATGCATGGTAACGGTGCACCCGACGCAACCAGAGGCAAAGCCATTGTACTATGCCGCACTGTGCGGATTTCGCAGTCTCATGGAACACCTCTTGATCTCCCACCCAGCGGATGTTAACGCTCGGGGCGGGAACTACGGGACCCCATTGAATGCCGCTTTTGCTAAGGGAGGGGTTGACATTGCCCTGGCATTACTTCAGAATGGCGCAAACATAAACGCCCTGGATGGCGCGGGCGAGAGTTCATTGCACAGAGCGGCACTTGGCGGTCAATATGCTATAGTTAAATTGTTACTCGAACATGAAGCAGATGTCAACATTGAGACAGGCGACAGGCGCGAGACCCCGCTGCAACTGGCGGCGCGGAATGGGGAACTGGATGTTTGTCGGCTACTTCTAGCTTACGGCGCAGATGTAGCATCCGGAAATGATACGGGGTGGACTCCATTGCACTTGGCATCTAGACATGGACACCTCGATGTCTTGCAGGAGTTACTTGTCCATGGAGCCGATGCGAATTCACCGCAAGACGAACTTCGGACTCCGTTGCATGTGGCATCACGCGCAGGGCACCTTGAGATTGTTCAATCGCTGGTCCGACATGGTGCAGCACCTGACAAGACGAACGCGAAAGAAGAAACGCCGTTACACGAAGCATCCCGCGCCGGGAATCTTGAGATTGCCCGCTTCTTAATTGGGCAAGGTACGAATACGATGTCTGAAGACAAGGGTGGTTGGACTCCGTTGCACAACGCATCACGACACGGGCATCACGATCTCGTGGAGACACTGCTCGATGGTGGCGTCGGTGTTAACATACGAAATGCAGAGGAGGAGACTCCACTGGACCTCGCGTCGAGCAGCGGGAACCTCGAGGTTGCCTGCCTCCTTATCCGGCGTGGAGCGGACATGAATTCCTGCGACAAGAGAGGCTGGACTCCTCTTCACAGAGCGGCAAACAATGGGCATCTCAACATCGTGCGGCTTTTGCTCGACCTTGGTTCTAATGTCCACGACAGTCCCGAGCCATTGGTCCTGGCGTCAGAGGGCGGCCACGTAGAGGTATCACGCTTTCTGATCGAACATCAAGCTGATGTCAATTCCGCCAACAATGGGGGCTGGACGTCACTACACTCAGCTTCACGATATGGTCATGCCGACGTAGTGCAGCTCTTACTTGGCCATGGGGCGGATGTGAATGCCCAGAAAGCAGATCTCTGGTCCCCACTCCATTATGCGTCAGCCAATGGACATCTCAAAGTTGTGGAATTGCTGATCGAGCGCGGCGCAGAAGTTGACATGCGGAATGAAGACCAGAAGACACCGTTGGATCTGGCATCGGGAAATGGGGAACTCGAAGTCGCGCGCCTGTTAGTTGAGCGTGGCTCGAATGTCAATTCACAGGACAACGAGGGTTGGACTCCATCACATTCAGCAGCACGGAATGGACATCTCGGTCTTGTGGAACTACTTCTTGACTCCGGCGCGGACGTTGGCATGTGGAATAGCAACGAAAAAACACCCCTGGATCTTGCTCGTGAATACAGGAAGCGCGACGTTGCGAGCTTCCTAGCGAGGCATTCGGGGAATATATGCTCCCCGAATACCGTGGGCTCGACATCATTGGACGCTGAGTCGAAAAACGATTTTCCCGAGATTGTGGAACCCCAACTGTACAGCGGCGATTCATCCGACGATGAGGAGAGTCATTCGTTGCATAGTGCAATGGAGAGTGGGCGTCTCGATACGATTCAAAGACTACTTGATCGCGGCGTAGATGTAGACGAACGGGACGAGATTCTCCAGACTCCGTTGGCAGTGGCGTCTATGAAGGGAAATTCCCAAGTTGCAAATATTCTAATCAAATACGGCGCGGATGTGAATTCTCGGGAAATCTATGGCTGGACCCCGTTGCACATGGCTGCGCGATTTGGGCACATCGAAGTTGCGCAGCTGTTGTTCGACAATGGCGCTGATATAAACGCCACACAGAGGGAGGATGCTACCACGTAGCACATTGCATCGGCCATTGGTCACTTCGAGATTGTACAGTGGCTCCTTGAACGGGGAGCAAATGTACAAGTACGAAATGTGTATGGCAAGACACCTTATCAAGACGCAGTAACATACGGATATCGGAAGATTGCGCAGTTGTTGTTAGAATATGATACGAGTAGAGTATAGCGCCATAGAGGTTTGCATGTACTACATTGGCGTTGTTGGCCTTCAAGTTCGGATTCGAATGCAATTTCTAATGCGCCTGTACTACGGATGGAAGGATGCTCAGTGACTTTTATGCTCACTTCTGACGCGAAACTACGACAGTTTGCAATAGTGTTTTCCCAACTTTATTAAACACTCCAGTTTGACAGGTGTCATCAGTGGAACCTTGAGTGGAACCAGAAGTCAACACAGCAGGATCGCGTCGCAGTCTGGTGAGAGGCGAATTAAAGTCTTGGGCGAAGGGGTACGACTCGGAACTATGTTGTTCCGATGTTGGCAGTTTGCTGCTGCTAAAAATAGAGTCTGCGTCCTTGCAATCCATATTTATCGCTAGCATCCATGCCACGGGGGGATTTGGAGGGAGAAACGCATATATCCGACGTGTGCCCATGACTGACGCTGAGCAGGACAACCGTGACGTGACCGATTTTACTTCAGGGCAGGCCGGAATTGGAGGAAATCACGTGGGAAACAAAAACTCGAGGAATTAAAACTCAGCTTTCCCTCGACTCCTCGTACCGTTCTCTACAGTCCAGACTACGGTACAGGCCATACGGACAATTGTACCCATGACAAATCTGAGAAGTGAAAATTCTCGTCATTGGAATAATTCAAGCGACCTTACGACCGCCATTCTCGAGCTGCTGAGCGCTAAACCTAATCCTGAAGTAATGTAGCTCCTGGCAACGCTCTACTGTAAAGAGTGATAGATTCCTCTTCATCCGCACAAGAGCACGTTTGTCTACCATATGAATGTTGCCCAGCCTTTGCATCTTCACCGTCGACATACTCGAAGTGCGAGCCAACCCCTTTAACCCTGACACAACCGAGGTTACACCGTCCATAGCGACTGCGTCGTGGACAGGTTGAAGACGAGAGAGCTGATATCGGAAAGGGAGACTGACGCGTAACATCGCAAAGGCGCAAAAAAAATAGAATCTGAGTCGTCTTTCATCGGGAACCATCCGAAGGATTGTTAGAGTAGGGCGCAATCGTCCAATATAATAATTTAATAACTACACCTCGCTCACATGGGCACTCAGTCGTCGAGAACGGAGGGGATGTAGAACGTGAGGACCCCGCCAACATCAGCCGAGTCCCCGATGTACACAAAAAGTATGAGACAGTGTCCCTGACATATGCCTAAAGGTTCAAAATTAGTCACCGAGAGACCCGAGGAGACTCTGCTTACATGCAATAGTCGTTTTTGACACAGCATGGGCATTCAGGAACTTCAAGAGACTACGCGCGTGAACTAGCACGCTGAACAGGTGCGTCGGATCAGGGCGTTCTCGGACCTCTTCCCCTCTCTCATCTTCCGCGCCCGCGCGAGCCTGCGACGGGTTGTCTCCAGCTATAATATGTGAGAAGACCTCGTCAGTGAAAGAGGCAATCCCGATAGACGAACAACTCACTCATCCGTGGATGTGAACAATTGTTCCAAGTGATGTCCGCCTTGACGACTTCGGTGCTGGCGGAGAGTCGGAGGCAGCCAGACGAGTTGGCGCGCACTGCTATCACGTCTGAGAGGTTCCGCATCCGCTCGATGACGCCGCGCATCTTCGTGAGCGGCGGGAGCATGATCTGGACCTACAATCGGAAAGCTTGCTTCGGTGTGCACTTTTCCCCCTCCGAGTAAAAACGAAAGGGACGTACGTCGGGTTCCGGGCACCGCGGCTCCGTGAGCAGGGCCACGTCCGCCGGCTTCATCACCTCTATGCGCACGTCGTGCGCCACCTTGACCCGGCGTCCCATTTGCGTCGTGCCGAATATCTCGAAGGACAGGACGGGGACGTTTTTCTTCTTCGCGAGTTTCATGACGACTTCGTTCGCGCCGGTGTGCTCTGCTGACGCGGAGCGGAGCGCGGTGGACAACGCGTCGGTGGGCAGATTGAGCGTGATCTCGTTATTGGAGTGGGAGAGGATGCGGTAGTCGGTGAATAGCGCATCTATGCGGATCTTTCTGGTGTAGCTCTCGTTCAGAGAAAAAGAATGGCAAGGAGGGAATGACGACGTGCGACCAGACATGAACGCCTCCCTCCTCTTGGTTGCAGATGATACGCATGGATGTCTCGCTAAAGTTGATGATGCATTTCTTTTGAAGCTTCTCCACGGTTTGGATTAGACCTATGAACGCGTCGCGGGTGTTTATACAGGTCGTCAAACTGGGCTTGCTCACGATAAAAAGTGGGCACGTTCTGGATTGTGGCACGAAAGCGCATGACGCTGAGTCGTGATTACACGAGCAAGACACGCTCTTATTCGCTTCAGTCATTGTCACATCACATCTCTTCACAGACATCTGCTATGGCCGCGCCGGAAAATACAAATTCCCACCAAGTTGAATCCCCAGAACAATTCCAGAGTCTCCTCTCTGCCGACCTCAATCGCGTGTCTCTCCTATACTTTTGGGCGCCTTGGGCACAGCCATGCAAGCAGATGACCGAGGTCGTTGATGAGCTCGCGCGGAAGTACCCAAAGCTGCTCTCGCTCCACATAGAGGCCGAGACGCACTCAGAGATCTCCGAGTCGTTCGACATCGAGAGCGTTCCTATATTTATCGTGCTCCGGGTACGTCGACCTCTGCCGCCTATTCGGCTCGGTCGGGCTGATTCTCCTTCCTCCTTTCCTCCCGGACGCAGGGCCACACACTTCTCGACCGCATCAAGGGTGCAGACGCCAGCGCCCTTACCAAGGCTATCGCGAAGCATATAGGCCCAGCCAGCAGCAATGGCGTTGCCACGCCGCCGCTTTCCCAGACCGAAAAGGCTCCCGCGACTGGGACGACGACGGAGACGCCCGAGGAGCTCGAGCGGCGCCTGCGTGGGCTCATGACCCAATCCAAAGTGGTTCTCTTCATGAAGGGCTCGCCCGACGTCCCGCGCTGCGGCTTTTCGCGTAAGATCTGCGGGCTGCTGCACGATCAGAAGATCGAGTTTGGGCACTTTGACATCCTCACAGACGAGTCGGTCCGGCAGGGTGCGCCTCGTCCCTTTTCTCGCGGAACTAACTTTGTCTGATGACTCGACAGGTCTTAAGAAGCTGAACGACTGGCCCACATTCCCGCAGCTCATCGTCAAGGGAGAACTTGTCGGAGGCCTGGACATAGTTCAAGAGATGGCGGATAACGGCGAGCTTCAAGAGTTAGTCGCCTGAGCTGCCAAAGTGTTGTTATAACTCGTGGATTGTACGTTGTATTACACTGCTAAATCGGCTTACGATACTACTATAATATGTTGTCTGCGCAAACCCCTGCTTCAAGCCCTTGATTTGACGGGTTCTTCACGATGACGGATGACCAGTACATGCCAACGCGGACAGCTCCTCTCAGTGGTGAAATGGAGGACAGCTGAACGCGTCGGGTCGGTACGAGTGTCTCGCCCACTCTTGGCGAAACGGTGTCATCGGAGCCGGTCGCAAGAGCTCAACGAGACCCGACGACGCGGGCCTGCATATCGTTCTCACTGCGCCGCAGAATCATCACGTATTCTTCCAAGCGTTCTCCCCAAAAAATACAACATAAGCACCAACCCCGTCTGTCTGCTGAGCCGAGCCCAACGTCAATTTTCAGCAGAGGCAGGATGTTAAGTTCGCTCTGCATCCCCAAATCGTCACAGCCATCCGGAACAACCGGGACCCGAGTGCCGTCGGAGCGTGTGCCGACTATTTCTGAGGTGTTTCTGTCCGCGGTATTATAACATGCGTGTGTTGAAGCCCAAGCCGAATCCTCTTGTAGATATATACCAAGTATATGTGCTAATCTCATCATCGCAAACCCGTCTCTGGTGACCCGTCCGAGTCTACCTATCGTGATGATCAAAGCCTGAGCGACCAGCGTCTATCATGATCCCGGCCCGGCCCGGACCTTCGACCGTTGCTTCGCACGTTGTGACCCACATTCACTTGCGCATTCCCACCGAATTCGAATACACCAACCCTCTCACTGTAGTCAAAGATGTCTAACTTTCAATCCATTCTCGACGCATTGGATAAATATGCTGAGCAGTTTGGCATAGATCTCAACAAAAATCCGTTCGCCGTCGAGATCAACGGGTGTGACTCTCCCGATGCAGTCCTCCGCCTACTTCAAGTCAACTTGGAAGCGTTCGAATACTTTCGGAATAAAAATCGGAAGATCATCGATTGCCTTGGCCCAGTAGTGCAATTCGTTCACTCCTTCTCTGGAATTCTTGGTGAGGCAGCTGGTCTGGTGAGCCGCGATCGATTACTTTCAGGCTTCGCGATGTTTTTTTAAAAACCCTTTCTCCGTAAGACGCCTTTCCAACCTGCGAAATTAATCTTTGTTGGCATCAATGTTCTCTTCACCGTGCGTGTCCTCCTTGTTCACTGACCGAGTCCGTCTCATGTCCGAGTAATCCCAGGCGGCTGATGGAGTCAGCGCAAGCTATGATGCCCTCCTTGAACTCTTTGAGTGCCTAGGAAACTTCCTCAAACGTCTCCATATTTATTCCGGAGTCTCTTTGGACCCACTGATGACTGATATAATCGCGAAGATAATGGTTGAGCTGATATCGATACTTGCCCTAGCGAGGAATCAAATCAGTCAAGGGCGATTCAGTAAGCGGGCTCTACCTATAACTATAGTAGGCGACTACCTCTGAACGCGTTCAATTGTAGAGCAATTCGCAAAGAAGTTGTTGGGAGATACCAAGATCGAGAAGATACTGAAGAGATTGGACAGACTCACTCAGGAGGAGGCCCGCATGACCGTGGCGCAGACCTTGGCTATCGTTCACGGTCTTTTGGATAATATGAAGGTGGTCATGGACGGTGAGTCAAGCTACCTAGCGAATTATAAACATCTACTCACACCGTCATCCGTGTAGGCGGCGAGGCGTCAACGGGTGCAATCCGAAAAACTCTTGGTATGTTAAGCCTTTACGCGTGTTCCCCGGCCTTATAGAAGATGCGACTAGTTACTATGCAAGAAGTCACGGACGCGATTAACAAAATGAGGCGTAGGTCGTCTCGTCTGCTCTTGGTGCCGCTGAGGGTATACCTTTCCCACAGGCAACTACCTACAAAAGGAAGCCAGGAGCTGGATCTCACCTCCGGACCCGTCTAAAAACCATATCGTTGCCCGCAGAATCCACTCAGGTAAATCTACGGTGTGGTTTACCCGAGGCCGCACCTTCGAGACCTGGAACCTGCAAGGCGGCCTTCTTTGGATACATGGTAAACGTGCGTATTTCACAAAATTCCCTACTTTTTCACTCGCTCATCATGACTGTAGCGGGATCCGGGAAGACCATCTTATGGTAGGTGCCACAAATACATCTTCGTGGTCGTATTCATCTTGACGCCTGTCGACCAGTTCTAGCATCATTGATGAGGTCGCTGCGCTACGCGACGAGGGACTGGGTTTGGTGGCTTATTATTACTTCGACTTTGGAGATACCGCAAAGCAAGACGTCCGTGGTTTGCTATCTTCCCTCGTGGTCCAACTCTGCGCCAAGTCGGATCTTTGCTACGACATCCTTTATGAGCTGTATTCCAAGCACGATGCCGGATTGCACTTGCCAGATGATGACACGCTCACCCAATGCCTGAAAGACATGCTCAAACTTGCAGGACTGCCCCCAATCTATATCGTCATCGATGCTCTCGACGAGTGCCCCAACTCATTTGGGGTACCATCTCCACGCGAACTCGTGTTTGACCTCATAAAGGATCTCATCGGGTTACACCTTCCGGTTCTACGTATCTGTGTCACGAGTCGTCCCGGTGCCGATATCCAAGCTGCTCTTGGGCCGTTGGTATCCCAGTCTGTTTCTCTTCACGACGAAGTCGACCAAAAGCAGGATATCGTGGACTATATCAGTTTTACTGTCCAGTCGGATAGAAGGATGAAACAGTGGAAAGCAGAAGATAGGGATTTGGTTATTGACACGCTCTCGCGGAGGGCCGACGGGATGTAAGTAATCATCGTTACTGAATCTTTATGCTTTTATTTTCTAATTTGACCACAGGTTTCAATGGGTCTCCTGCCAAATTGTATGGTTGCGTGACTGTTTACCCCCGGACATTCGGCGTGCTCTCGATGAATTGCCTGAAACTTTGGATGCAACATACGAGCGCATCTTGCTAAGCATCAAGAATCCGAGACGACGAGAATATGCCTGCCGCCTTTTACAGTGCCTCGCAGTCTCCATTCGCCCGCTTCGCGTTGAAGAGCTCGCCGAGGTACTCGCCGTTCGACTTGACGTCGGAGAGGATTCGCAATGTCGTACAGACTGGCGCCCCACAGATCCACGCGAAGCTGTGTTGTCTACTTGTTCTAGTCTAGTCACCATCAACGATGTCGATGGTTCGTCGGTCGTTCAGTTTTCACACTTCTCTGTGAAAGAATTCCTCATGTCCTCTCGCCTTGCCGATGCGGGAAAGCATCTTTCTCTCTATCACATCCTCCCACATTCCGCCCACGCCGTTCTGGCCCGGACTTCCCTCAGCGTCCTTCTCAATCTTGGTGACCAAGTCGACAAAAGTACAGTAGAAAAACAACGACCATTTGCAATCTACGCGGCTCGGTACTGGGTTGACCATGTGAAATTCGAAGACGTGTCGTCAAGTATCCAAGACCTCATGAAACGTCTGACTGACCCAGAGAAGCCCTACTTCGCGACATGGGTCTGGATATACGATATTGACCGTCCCTGGAAAGAATCCATGATGACGGTGCACCCGACGCAACCAGAGACCGGCCCGTTATACTACGCGGCACTGTGCGGATTTCGCAGTCTCGTGGACCACCTCACACTTACCCACCCGATATATGTCAACGCTAGTGGCGGGGTCCATGGCACGCCGTTACATGCGGCGCTCTTTAAAGAAGAGGTTGAGGCCGCTCTGGCACTACTTGAGAATGGCGCCAATATAGACGCTCTGGATCGCACAGGCAGTAGTTCGTTGCACGGAGCGGCTTTTGCCGGTCGGAGTGCCATAGTGAAATTGCTGCTTGAACGTAAAGCAGATGTTAACCTCCAGACAAAAAACGGGCACAACCATACCCCATTGCATCTGGCGGCGCAGGCTGGGCAGCTGGAAGTTTGTCGGCTACTGCTAGAGCCTGAACATGGGGCAGATGTAGCAATTAGAAATACGAGTGGGCGGGCCGCGTTGCACATTGCATGCCACTACGGACATCTTGATATCGTGCGGGAGTTACTTGCCCACGGTGCCGATGCAGATGTACAGGACAACTATCTTTCGACTCCATTGCATTGGGCATCATTTAATGGTCACATCGAGGTTGTCCAATTACTAGTCCAACATGGAGCAGCACTTAACAAGGCGAATGAGGACCAAGCAACGCCGCTACACCTGACTCCTCGTCACAGGAAACTCGAAATTGTCCACTACCTAATCAAACAAGGCGCGAGTACGATGTCCAAAGACAAGGACGGCGACACACCGTTACACAATGCATCTCGACGCGGGCATCTCGACCTCGTAGAGGTATTTCTCAAAGGCAGTGCGGACGCTAATGCGCGAAACGCAAACGAGGAGACTCCCTTGAACATTGCGTCGGCCCTGGGAAACCTCGAGATTGTTCGCTGCCTAATCAAGCCTGAGCATGGAGCGGATGTGAACGGCTGCGACAAGCGAGGCTGGGCTCCTGTCCACACGGCAGCACGAAATGGCCACCTTGACATCGTGCGGCTTTTTCTCGACCTTGGTATTGATGTCCACGTCCGCACTGGGAATCACGAGACTCCATTGATACTGGCGTCGATCGGCGGACATGTAGAGGTATCACGCTTTCTGATCGAGCATCAAGCCGATGTGAATTCTGTCAACGATGAAGGCTGGACATCGTTACACTCAGCATCACGACATGGTCACGCTGATGTCGTGCAGCTCTTACTTGACCATGGGGCGCACGTAAATGTCCAGAAACTGGATCTTTCAGGCTGCGCTGCACTCCATCTCGCATCAGCTAGTGGACATCTCAAAGTTGCAGAGTGTCTAATCGAACGCGGCGCAGAAATTGACGTGCGGAATGAGGATAAGAAGACTCCATTGGATCTAGCATCGGGAAATGGGGAACTCGAGGTTGCGCGCCTGTTGGTCACTGGCACGCGCGGCTCAGACGTCAATTTACAGGACAACGAGGGCTGGACTCCATTGCACTCAGCAGCATGGAATGGACATCTCAGTCTCGTGGAGCTACTCGTTGATTCTGGCGCGGACGTCGGCATCCAGAATAGCAACGAAAAAACACCTTTAGATCTTGCCCGGGAAAACGGGAAGCGCGACGTCACGAGTTTCTTAGAGAGGCATTCGGGGATTGTATGTGCCCTGGACACCGCGAACTCGACCTCATTGGAAGTAGTGTCGAAAGACAGTCTTCTCGAAGTTGCGGAGCCGCAAGTAAACAACAGCGATTTATCCGACGATGAAGAATGCGATTCCTTGGATAGCGCATTGGCCAACGGACGCATTGACATGGTCCAGAGACTACTCGATCGCAGTGCAGATGTCAACGAACGGAACAAAATACTCCAGACTGCGTTGGAAGCGGCGTCGAAGGACGGGAAACCCGAAATTGTGAAGATCTTGATCGAATGTGGCGCGGATGTAAACCATCGTTCCCCCCTCGGTGTGACCCCATTGCATTTAGCAGCGCTGTATGGGCACGTAGGCGTCGCACGGCTGTTGCTCCACAAGGACGCTGATATAAATGTCACGCAATACGAGAATTGTACTGCGTTGCACTTAGCATCGATCACTAATCGCTTCGAGATCGTACAACTGCTACTTGAACGGGGAGCAGATGTACAAACACGGTGTACATTTGGCAAGACAGCTATTCAATACGCATCGACGTGTGGATGTCGGGAGGTTTTTCGGTTATTGTCAGACCATGGCATGGGCGGAGTATAGGTGATCAGTAGACGTGAGATCGATGTCGCGTTATAGGTTTAAATCTACTACAATGTTATTTGCCTTCGGAATCGACTGCTATTTTTCGAACCTAGGGTTGCTAATGTTAGACCAAACGTCGTTGTATTGTACCACAAGGTGTAAGCTGGTGATGAAAGTAGTAGGTAACCACCAAGTTGAAACGGAATGCCAATTTTAACGAAATCCACTGAGCCTTCAATACTGTTGGTGGCGAAACACGTCCGTTTGCGCAAGTAGCAGGCTAAGAGTTAAGAATAAAGCTGCAAAACCACGCAGGCGCGTTTACAGAAAAGTTCGTGGTTGGCGAGTTACTCGTATGGTCCAAAGCGGGACATGGCTTTGTTTTCGACGCTTCGTCCTTTCCTTATTAATCTATACATAGGCAGTACAAACCGATTGCAAGCAATTCCTCTCTATCACAGAAGAATCGTTGCCGTGGAAATGGCTGTGGAACCAGGGGCAACGTAACCTATACAATACGACCCCTGGAGCGAGAGGGCTAGAATCGGTGTCTTTCAGTCACAGATAAAGGGTGCGTGAGAAGACAGACGGCGTCACACGCGAAGTAGCTTAACCCATTGAACGATTGGAATGCGAACGGCGCAAGCTAGGACCGTGATCTCAACCCACTCCGGCAGGCCAGCGGCATACTCAATGTTGTTTGCGCTGGTGAGAGTGGAAGGGGCGACGAGATAAGCAAGAGAGAGAAAATCGTAGAGCGCTGGTGCGTCGTGGGGGCGCTGCGTGGATGGATAGGCGGGAAAGAGAGCAGACGCACAAACGGAGTGCTGAGCAACCAGTGATATGTTTAGTGGTGCAGGCGAGCCAGGTAAGCTGCGGCCGGTAGATTGTAAGGCGTCGCGGTCCGCCGGGCGGGGATGCGAGACGCTGAGCGTTCAGGATCGTCATTATCTTGTGGGAGAGATTATGTAGACCGTGACAGGTCCGAAAAAAAATCAGAGTAGAAATGATCGAGAATACTCTTATACCATCTGCGAATGGTGGAACGAAGGAACTGGGTGTTGCGGACTAAGATGGTGGTCAGCATCATCATCTTGAGAATACTGTATTGATGCTGTCGTTGAGATCTTTGAGACGTTGACTCGGAGCGTCGTTGCCAGTGGCGGATGATCGATGATCCCCAGGGCAGCTCCGTCATACCAAGGATGATCGAGTTGACCGAGTTGACCGAACTGACCGAATTGACCGAGTGGGTGCACGTGACCGAACAAGACTGAGGCAAGACCAAGTTGACAGAGCGGCAAAGGTCGCGCGCGCGTACAGGTGCGCCGCGGATGTTCTGCGCGAAGGGGGAGCCCGTCATCGTAGAGGCCAACATAATTATTATTGAGGTAGCAAATAGGAGTGTAGGTGACAAAAAAAATGAGTAAAGATCCAAAAAACGAGAAGACACCCAATCGTCGGTATCGCGCAGGCCTTCGCGGGGCACGAGTTGTCGAATATGGGTACGCGACAATTGGGGACACGTCGGTATTGAAGGGCTAGAGCCGCGCGCGAGTGCGGCGAGGTCGGGAATGGAAATGGGATTGGTTGGTCGCAGGTGGTCGGAAGTGGTCGTGCACGCATCGGCGTGGTGCGAAACGTCGCATAGGTGGCCATTGGGGTCGGGATTGTGTCGCGCTGGAGTTGCTAAGGCCGCGCGCCAGTGCGGCACATTGGAGAACGCGAGGGAAGAACTACACTGAGCCCTGAAGCCTGAGAGGAGTCTGTATTCAAATTTGGGGTGTAAATGTGGTAAATACATGGGCTATATACCAGGGAAAAGTGGGGGAAAGGGTGCAATAGATAACAGGGGAAAGGGGGATGCTAAAACGCGAAGGGAAGAAGAGTCCAGAGTGAGAGAGGAACCGAGCATTCAGAGAGCGCGGGAAAGCGAGAGAGTAGCGCTTAGAAAGCGACTAGGGCAAAAACCCTGGGCCCTGAGAGAGTTCGGCGCGGGAAAACCCTTCCCCAAGGAGGCCATTTCTGTACACTTTAAAACCCTTGGAATGACCGATTTTTCATCCCCAGGGCGTTCAAAGTGAGACCCAGGGTCACATGACTGCTCTTTTTGGTCAATGACCTCGGCAATGGTTGCCTTCGCGATGCAAGACGTCCCATTTTCTCGGTGCTCTCAACGCAGATAAAGAATAGAAAGGTCATTGTGGGACCTTACGATTCCGTTGGATGTCCGACAATAGGGGCTTTGCAGACTCATTGGAACGAGAGCGGTCCCGGCTCAGAGATCAAGAAGGGAACATACGTATATCAACTGACGTGTGTCGTCAATGCGGCGCCCAAAATTCTTGATCTCAACCAACTCATCAACGGTTTGCCTTAGCCCACTTGAGCCCATGATTTTACTCCGATCCCCCACTCTGGCGCGCGACAATCCATATCTCCTCAGCGAGGAGTATCCACCAATGGATGACCACATCCCTGTCGGAGACTTATTCACCGGATCCTGCTAGTGCGTGATGGGTATGTCTTCAAATCTTGCTGCTGCGCTGTGTTGAGTATCGTGATCCCCAGAGCCCCAAAGTCGGCATCAAAGCGTGTCTTTGGAACAAAAGGTTGATGTGCTGGTACTAGAACGTCCTCATCACGGATACCTCGTCCGAAGATGACTCTGACTTGCTTCCTCCAACTCTCTTTATCAACCGCATCGAGGAATCGCTCGACCAGATGCGGTTTTACGAGAGCGCAAAGCGGGCTCTCTTCAGCATTCCATTTGAACTTGCAAGGGGTCTCGCCGTCGGGATCTTGGGCTACGGGCTAGTAAGTGAGCAAAAGAGGGCAGTATTTTGTAGATCTAGGAGACAAAATGGAGGTCGTAGAGAGCCGGACGAAGTATGTCGATGAGGTCCGTACGCATTCCTTGCTTTGTAGCGTCTTTCTCATTCTGATCATGTCGCACAGGAGCAAGAGGCGGAGGTCGACAAGGGCGACGTGCAATTTGGGATGACGCTAGGATAGAAGACGAGGACGCCGAGGAGCACGGGTTCGGAACATGCTCCATGGGTGCTGGTCGACGGGTGAGCACGATCGTTCCCCTATACTTCCATTTCTTGATGAGTCCTGACGAGTCTCCCCTTACCCTTAGGTCTTCTACACTGGGAGACGAATTGGGGTCATTCCGCACTCCAAACCTCAAGCCTGGACTCAAGCTCCTCGGTTTTGAAGATCGCTCCGGGCGCTGACACGTAGAAACGCTTTTCTGGCCCTCTGTGTGCTGCTGCCGCAGGAGAAGAGCCAAAGAGAAATGTGGCTCGAGCCCAGTGGTTTCCGTCTAATTCCCCTACCTTTTGTGGATGATATTCGCGCGACGCCGATAGAGGGCTTTCGAGGTAGGCCGCATCCCCTCCCCTCGCAATGCCTCTTGTCTGAGCGGTGGTGCGTGCGGTCACAGCGGGCAAGAGCCTGTTGATGCCGCGAGAGCGTTGAGTTCCAAGCCCGGAACAGCACTTACCTGCCCGACTCCTTCCTGCGGGTGGGTCCCGCCTCTCCTCCCCAGGCTGGTTCCCCCTCCCCCCTCCGGACGCAGGGCCACACACTTGAGCGCATTACGGGTGCAGGCGCCAGTGCCGTCATCAACACCGTCGTGAAGTATGTAGGCCCGGCCGGCGGAAGTGGCGGCGATGCGGCGACGCCGCCGCTTTCCCAGATTGACAAGGCCCCTTCCACCGGGACGATGACGGAGATGCCCGAGGAGCCCGATCGGCGCCTGCGTGGGATCATGGAGCCAGTCCACCGTCGTCCTCTTCATGAGGGGTTTACCCGATATCGCGCGTTGCGGCGTTTCGTGCAAGATCTGCGAGCTGCTGTGCGACGAGAAGATCGAGTTTTCTTTAAAATCCTCGGTCCAGCGGGGTGCAGTGGGCCCTGTCGCTCTTCTCTTCTCTTCTATGGTTGAGGAACTAACTTCGTCTGATGTCGACAGGTCTCAAAGAAGCTTTTCGACTGGCCTATGCCGCAGCTCATCGTCAAGGGAGAACTTGTCGGTTGCCTAAAATTTGTCTAGGAGATGGCGGACAGCGCTTGAGCCGCCAAGATGTTGTTCTAAGTCGCGGGTTGTACGTTGTATTACACTGATAAATCGGCTAACACGACTGCAATATTTACGTTGTCTGCGCAACCAACTCCAACTCCAACTCCATATCCTCATATAAGTTGTAGCTCTTCACAGTGACGGGTGACCAGTACAAGTCCAGTACATGCATGCCACAGCTTCACTCAGCGGCGAAATGGAAGATAGGCGGGCGACCGCGTCGAGTCCGTACAGGTGTCGCCCGCTTAAGCAGAAACAGTGTTATCGGAGCCGATCGCAGGAGCTCAAAGAGAACTGACGCCGCGAGTCCGCGCCTCGTGCTCCTAGCTAGGCCCTACGCCGCAGAATCATCACTTATTCTTCCAAGCATTCTCCACAAAGGACATAACATAGGTTATTAACTTGAAGAACGAAACGAGCACCGGCCCGTATCCGTCTGTCTGCTTCTGAGTCGAACCCCACGTCAATTTTCAGCAGAGACGAGGAGATCGATTCTCGTGACATCAACTTGAAGATGATGTATTGTACACTTATTGCGGAGGCCGTTTGGGAAAATTTGCCAGTCTGAACTTACTCACAGCATATACTCGAAGCCAAATGTACAGTGACCGTTACTGTACCGTATGATGATCAAGCGCTCACCAGCGTCTATCCTCGATTGGTGATCATCTCTTAGTCATCTCTTGTGTTCATTGGCCGTGCCGCGCGGCTCATTTACCACTGCACACTCAGCATCCCAACCGAACCCGAACCAACTCTCTTACCATTATATTCGGAAATGTCTAACTTTCAGTCCATTCTCGACGCATTAGATCAATACGCTGAACAGACCGGCATAAATCTCGACCAAAATCCGTTCGCCGACAAGCTCAAGGACTGTGACTCTCCCGGTGCCGTCCTTCTCCTCCTTCAACAGAACTTGAAGGAATTCAAAGACTATCGCGACCAAAATCGCAAGTTCATTGATATTCTCAGCCCAGTAGTCCAATTCGTTCACGCATTCTCTGGAGCTCTCGGCGAAGCAGCTAGTATGGTGAGCCGAGAACGCCCATATCGTAACGGAGCACTATTATTAAAACAAAGCTCTATTCGCTACCAGGTTCCTTTCCAACCTGCGAAACTGATCTTCGTCGGCATCGATGTTCTCTTCACCGTGCGTGTTTCCATATTCTCCTACGACATCTCTCCAATATCCCGTCACATCAGGCGGCCGGAGGTGTCAGCGCGAGCTATGATGCTCTCCTTGAACTCTTCGAATGCATCGGCAACTTCCTCAAGCGCCTCCAAGTTTACGCGAATATCACTTTGAGCCCTTTGATGACTGATATAATCGCGAAGATAATGGCCGAGTTAATTTGTGTCCTTGCCCTGGCGAAGAAACAAATCAGGCAAGGACGGCTCAGTAAGCTCCTCAATACGTCGTCTATGCGCCACCATTCTTGAACTCGTTGCAGAGCAATTCGCGAAGAAGTTGCTGGGAAACACGGAGATCGAAGGAATACTCCGGAGATTGGACCGGCTCACACTGGAAGAGGCCCGAATGACCGAGACGCAGATCTTGGAGGTCGTCCACGGTCTCATGAATAATATGAAAATAGTTATGGACGGTGAGCAAAGTCCAGATGGCTCCGAAAACTGACCGAACTGTCGTCCATAGGCGGCGAGGGATCTATCAGTGCGATCTGGAACACTCTCGGTATGTCCAAACAATGCGGGTGAATTGTATCCCGTGCTTATGCAGAATGGTAGTTAAGGTGCAAGATGTGGTCAACGAAATAAACAAAATGAATCGTGCGTCACTCCACCCACCGTTGTTGTGGTCGTTGCCGCTGAACTGGTCTCGCAGGTGACCGTTTGCACGACAAATCGACGAGTTGGCTTTCCCCCCCAGACCCGTCTAAAAATCACGTCATCGCTCGCGGAGATTGCCACGACGGATCTGTGGCGTGGTTTACCAAGGTGACACTTTCGAGAAGTGGAATGCGACAGGCTGCCTTCTGTGGATAAATGGTAAACGTATGTGTACATGAACTTTCGGTCACTTCCGGCTGCTCATGTTTTGAACACCTGCCACCTTCGGTAGCGGGATCAGGGAAGAGCATCCTATGGTACGTACAACATCCCCTCTCGTCGTTTAGCTGTAAATATGTATCATCTGCTAGTTCCACCATCATTGAAGAGATCAAGGCTCGACGCGACGCAGGGTTGGGCTTGTTGGCGTATTTTTACTTCGACTTTAGAGATACCAAGAAGCAGGATATCCGCGGCTTGCTATCATCCCTCCTCACTCAACTCTGTGCCAGGTCGGATCCTTGCTACCAGATCCTCTCCGGCCTATGTTCCACCCACGATGCGGGATCTCAGCAACCTGATACGAAGGCTCTTGTGCGATGCCTGAAGGACATGCTAGAGCTCCCAGAGCAGCCCACAGTTTATTTCGTCATGGATGCTCTCGACGAGTGTCCTAATGACTCTGGGGTGGTATCTCCCCGCGAAAAGGTCCTTAACTTCATCGAAGACCTTGTCGAACTCCACCTTCCGAACCTCCGCATCTGTGCAACCAGCCGTTCCGAGGCTGATATCCTAGATGTTCTTGAGCCTTTAGCGTCTTATACTGTTTGTCTCCACGACGAAGATGGTCAAAAACAGGATATTACCGACTACATCAATTCTGTCGTCCAGTCCGACCGGAAGATGCGAAGGTGGAGGGTAGAGGAAAGGCAAATGGTTATCGATGCGCTCACTCAGAGGGCTGACGGGATGTGAGTAATCGTAAGCATGGTATCTCCGCGGATCTTAATCTGGTCGCAGGTTCCGATGGGTCTTCTGTCAACTGGAAACGTTGCGGCGCTGCTTCCCGATAGCGATCCGGAGCACTCTGGATAAGCTGCCTCAAACGTTGGACGAGACATACGAGCGCACGTTGCTAGGAATAGAGAAGGAGAGACGAATATACGCCCACCGCCTGTTTCAGTGCCTCACCGCCTCCATTCGTCCTCTTCGCGTCGAAGAACTCGCTGAGGTTCTTGCCGTTCAATTTGACGCCGGTCGGGATTCGGAATATAGCACAGAGTGGCGCCCCGGGGATGCACAGCACGCAGTACTTTCGGCCTGTTCTAGTCTAATAACCGTTGTCAATGTCGAAGGCTCTCAGGTGGTTCAATTCGCGCATTTTTCGGTGAAGGAATTCTTGACTTCCGATCGTCTTCGTCTCTCTGCTGCGGGAGAGAGTCTCTCTTGCTATCATGTTCCCCTTCTTTCTTCGCACATCATTCTTGCGCGAGCCTCCCTCAGCGTCTTACTCAGCCTAGATGGCCAGGTCGACAAGAGCACAGTGGAAAAGCGACCACTTTGTACCTACGCTGCTCGGCACTGGGTCGACCATGCCAAAATCGATGGCGTGTCGTCAAGTATCCAGGACCTCACGAAACGTCTGTTTGACCCAGACAGGCCCTACTTTGTGACATGGGTCTGGATATACGATGTCGACCGTCCCTGGAAAGGATCTATGACGACGGTGCACCCCGATGCAACCAGAAGCAACGCCCTTATACTACGCGGCACTGTGCGGATTTCGCAACCTCGTGGCCCACCTCACGCTTACCCACCCGAAATATGTCGACGCCAGAGGCGGGGTCCATGGGACACCGTTGAATGTAGCGTTCGCCAAGGAAGAGGTTGAGACCGCTCTGGCATTACTTGAGAATGGCGCAAATATAAGCGCCCTGGATCGCGCGGGTTTGAGTTCGTTGCACAATGCGGCTCTAGGCGGTCGTCAAGCTGTAGTGCAACTATTACTCGAACATCAAGCAAATGTTAACATCCAGACAGACGACGACCACCGCAATACCCCATTGCATTTAGTGGCGTACGTTGGGCGACTGGATGTTTGTGGGCTACTGCTGAAGCATGGGGCAGATGTAGCAATCAGAGATAGGAAAGGGCATACTTCGTTGCACATCGCATCTCGACTTGGACATCTCGGGATCGTGCAGGACTTACTTATCCACGGCGCTGATGCAAATGCGCAAGTCGACAGTCTTTGGACCCCATTGCATTGTGCATCATTCGGAGGACACCTCGAGATTGTCCAGTTGCTAGTCCAACATGGTGCAGTACTTGACAAGATGGGTCTGCACCAGGAAACGCCGCTACATGTGGTGTCTCGTGTCGGGAAACACAAAATTGCCCACTTCTTAATCGAGCAAGGCGCGAGTACGATGTCCAAAGACAAGGACGGCGACACACCGTTACACAAAGCATCTCGACACGGGCATCTCGACCTTGTAGAGACATTCTTGAAAGGCGGCGCCGACGTTAATGCGCGAAACGCAGACGAGGAGACTCCCTTAGACCTCGCGTCGGGCTGCGGGAACCTCGAGATCGTTAGCTTCCTAATCAAGTGTGAAGCGGACGTAAACTGCTGCGACAAGCGAGGCTGGACTCCACTCCACACAGCGGCACGAAATGGCCATTCCGACATCGTGCGGCTTTTGCTTAACCATCAAGCTGATGTCAAATCAACCGACGATGGGGGCTGGACGTCACTACATTTAGCAGCGCGAAATGGTCATGTAGACGTCGTGCAGCTCTTACTTGACCACTGGCAGGAAGCAGATATACATGTCCAGAAACCGGATCTCTGGTCTCCACTCCATCTTGCATCAGCTAGCGGACATCTCAAGGTCGCAGAGCTGCTAATCGAAAACGGCGTAGAAATAGACACGCGGAACGAGACACAGAAGACTTCACTAGACCTGGCATCAGGAAACGGGGAACTCGAGGTCGCGCGCTTGTTGATCAGGTACGGCTCAAACGTCAACTCACAGGACAGGGAGGGCTGGACTCCATCACACTCGGCAGCATGGTGTGGACATCTCAGTCTTGTGGAGCTGCTCGTTGATTCGGGTGCGGACGTTGGCATGCAGAACAACAGCAAAAAAACACCTTTAGATCTTGCTCAGGAAAAAGGAATTCGCGACGTTACGGAGTTCCTACAAGCGAGGTGTTCGGGGAATGTATGTGCCCTAAACGCCGCAAACTCGACGTCATTGGAAGCAGGGTCGAAGTGCAGTCTTCCCGAGGTTGAGGAGCCGCAATTGTACAGTAGCGGTTTATCTGGCGATGAAGAGTGCGATTCGTTGCATAGCGCATTGGTCAACGGACGCGTTGACATGGTCCAAATGCTGCTCGATCGCGGTGCAGATATCAACGAAAGGGACGAAATACTCCGCACTCCGTTGCACGTAGCATCGAGGGACGGGAAACTCGAAATTGTGAAGACGTTGATCAGCTATGGCGCGGATGTGAACTCTCGAGACAACCTCGGCTGGGCCCCGTTGCATGTAGCGGCGCAATATGCGCACGTAGACGTCGCACAGCTGTTGCTCCACAATGGTGCTGTATAAATGCCACGCAATGGGAGGACGCCACCGCGTTGCACATCGCATCGACGAGGAATCACTTCGAGGTCGTACAGTCGCTACTTGAATGGGGAGCAAATGTACAAACACGGTGTGTATTTGGCAAGACACCTCTTCAATACGCATCAACGTACGGATATCAGGAGGTTGTGCAGTTATTGTCGGAGTATAGTCTGGGTGGAGTATAGGTGTTTGGCGAACGCGAGATCGAGATCAACGCCACGGTGTAGATCAAGGTATAGATTTAAATGTACTGTCGTCGGCCTTCGGACTCGACTGCTAGTTTTACAATGCTGTAACGTCGTTAGTGTGATCACAAGTCTACTCGTGCTGTCACCAACACAGCAGGACCATGCCACTGTCCGAGATATGAAGTGCCAGTGAAGCGGAGATTTTCGGACGCGTAGTACAGTCAAAGTGTAGTGCTACATAGGACTAGGTGTCCTCAGGCGCACAATAATGGCTGATTGTAACGAAATTCCCTGAGCCTTCAATTTTATTGGTGGTGAAACACGCCAGTAGCAGGCTGAGGAGAAAGCCAATGTTGTTTGAGCTGGTGAGAGTGGAAGGGGCGACGGGATAAGCGAGAGAGAGAAAATCGTAGAGCGCTGATGCGTCGTGGGGGGTTAGCGGGCACTGCGTGGATGGATAGGCGGGAAAGAGAGCAGACGCACAACTTGAAACGGAGTGCCGAGCAACCAGTGATGCGTTTAGCGGTACTGGCGAGCCAAGTAAGCTGCGGCCGGTAGATTGTGAGGTGTCGCGGACCGCCGGACGGGAATGCGAGACGCTGAGCGTTCAGGATCGTCATTCCCTTGTGGGAGAGATTATGTAGGCAGGTCCGAGAAAGATTCAGAGTAGAAATGATCGAGAATACTCTTATACCATCTACGAATGGTGGAACGAAGGAACTGGGTGTTGCGGACTAAGATGGTGGTCAGCATCATCTTGAGAATATTGGTGCTGTCGTTGAGATCTTTGAGACGTAGCCAGTGAGCGTTCAAGTCTTGGTTCAAGTTGTTGCCAGTGCCAGCCGGGGTCACATGACTGCTCAACAGAACGCACCAGCAACTCGGAATTTCTTATCTCAGTTTCTGCCATAAAAATCCAGTCCTGCACCATTTGATCCTTAAACCCCAATGGCTCCCTACGACGACTGGAATAAACTTGACGATGAGGAAGAGGATAAGCTACAAGACAATTCGGTGCGCGCTCTTTCTCACCTCCAGTGCTAGCTAACCATCGGCACCAATCACAGTATTTTGAGATAGATCACGATGTCATTAGACTGCTCACGATCCATGCTTGCCCTTCGCGACGACCCAAATTTTGAAGACGTAAAGACGTTCCATTTCTCGGTGCTCTTAACGCTGCCGTTCAGATAAAGAATAGAAAGGTCATTGTGGGACCTTACGATTCCGTTGGATGTTCTACAACAAGGTGTGCTTCTCTCCCTCATATCACTCGTGCGTGGCGACAATAGGGGCTTTGCAGACTCATAGGAACGAGAGCGGTCCCAGTTCAGAGATCAAGAAGGGAACATACGTATATCAACCGAAGTCTGTCATCGATACACCCAAGATCCTTGATCTCGACGAACTCATCAACGATTTGCCTTAGCACGCTTGAGCCCATGATTTACTCCGATCCCCAAGCCTGGCGCGCGACAATCCATATCTCCTCAGCGAGGAGTATCCACCAATGGATGACACATCCTGTCGGAGGACTTATTCACCGAATCCTGCTAGTACGTGATGAGTACTGTATGTTCTCAAATCTTGCTGCTGCGCTATGTTGAGTACCGTGATCCCCAGAGCCCCCAAAATCGGCATCAAAGCGGTGTCTTTGGAACAAAAGGTTGATGTGTCAGTAGAACATCCTCATCACGGATACCTCGGTCGAAGACGGCCTCCGACTTGCTTCCTTCAACTCTCTTCGTCGACCGCATCGAGGAATCGCTCGACCAGAAGCGGTTTTACGTGAGCGCAAAGCGAACTCTCTTCAGCATTACGTTCGAGCTTGAGGGGGTCTGTCATCGGGATCTTGAGCTACGGGATAGTTAAGTGAGCAAAAGAGGGCAGTATTTTGTAGATCTAGGAGACAAGATGGTGGGTCGTAGAGAGCCGGATGACGTATGTCGATGAGGTCCGTACGTATTCCTTGCGTTTTCGTGTCTTTCTCATTCTGATCACGTCGCACAGGAGCAAGAGGCGGAGATCGACAAGGGCGGCGTACAGGTTCGTGATGACACTAGGATAGAAGACGAGGACGCCGAGGAGCACGGGTTCGGAACACGCTCCATGGGTGCTGGTCGACGGGTTAGCGCGATCGTCCCCCCATTTCTTGATGAGTCCTGGTGAGTCATCCCTCCCTCACCCTTAGGTCTTCTACACCGGGAGACGTCTTTCCGCACTCCAAACCTCGAGCCTGGCCTCAAGCTTCTCGGTTTCGAAGATCGCTCCAGGCACTGACACGCAGAAACGATTCTCTGGCCCACTGTGTGCTACTACCGCAGGAGAAGAGCCAAAGAGAAATGTGGCCCGAGCCCAGTGGTTTCCGTCTAATTTCCCTACCTTTTGTGGATGATATTCGCGCGACGCCGATAGAGGGCTTTCGAGGTATGCCGCATCCCCTCCCCCTCGCAATACATCTTGTCTGAGCGGTGGCGCGTGCGGTCACAGCGGGCAAGAGCTCGTTGACGCGGCGAGAGCGTTGGGTTCCAAGGTCGCGTTCAGGAAGGGCACTTACCTGCCCGACTCCTTCCTACGGGTGGGTCCCGCCTCTCCCTCCCCAGGCTGATTCCCTCTTCCTCCCTCTGGACGCAGGGCCACACACTTGAGCGCATTACGGGTGCAGGCGCCAGCGCCATCATCAACTCAACGTCGTCGTGAAGCATATAGGCCCGGCCGGCGGAAGTGGCGGCCGATGCCGCGACGCCGCCGCTCCGACAAGGCCGACAAGGCTCCTTCCACTGGGACGACTGACGGAGATGCCCGAGGAGCCCGATCGGCGCCTGCGTGGGATCATGGAGCCAGTCCACCGTCGTCCTCTTCATGAGAGGTTCACCCGACGTCCCGCGCTGCGGCGCTTCGCGCAAGATCTGCGAGCTGCTGCGCGACGAGAAGATCGAGTTTTCTTTAAAATCCTCGGTCCAGCGGGGTGCAGTGGGCCCTGTCGCTCTTCTCTTCTCTTTTATGGTTGAGGAACTAACTTTGTCTGATGTCGACAGGTCTCAAAGAAGCTTTTCGACTGGCCTATGGCCGCAGCTCATCGTCAAGGGAGAACTTGTCGGTCGCCTAAAAATTGTCCTAAGAGATGGCGAACAGCACTTGAGCCGCCAAGATGCTGTTCTAAGTCGCGGGTTGTACGTTGTATTACACTGATAAATCGGCTAACAATACTACAATATACATTGTCTGCGCAACCAACCCCAACTCCAACTCCAACTCCAACTCCATATCCTCATATAAGCTGTAGCTCTTCACGGTGACGGGTGACCAGTACAAGTCCAGTACATGCATGCCATAGCTTCACTCAGTGGTGAAATGGAAGACAGGCGACCACGTCGAGTCCGTACAGGTGTCGCCCGCTTATGCAGAAACAGTGTTATCAGAGCCGATCGCAAGAACTGAAAGGCCGGTCGTGAGAGAACTGACGCCGCGAGTCCGCGCCTCGTGCTCCTAGGCCGTACGCTGCAGAATCATTAATCATCACTTATTCTTCCAAGCATTCTCCACAAAAGACATAAACAAGGTTATAAGAATGAAACGAGCACTGGCCCGTCACCGTCTGTCTGCCTCTGACGAGCCCTGAGTCGAGCCCGACGTCATTTTGGGAGGAGATTGATTCCAGTGACATCAAGATGATGTACTGTACACTTATTGCGGAGGCCGTTTGGGGAAAATTGCCGGTCTGAACTTACTCACAGCATATAAGTTACTCGAAGCCAAATGTACGTTACTGTACCGTATGATGATCAAGCGCTCACCAGTGTCTATCCTCGGCTTGGTGACCATCTCTTGTGTCATTGGCCGTGCGGCTCATCTACCCACTGCACACTGGCACGCTGTGACCAGCATCCCAACCGAACCCGAACCAAACTCTTTACCATTATAGTCGGAAATGTCTAACTTTCAGTCCATTCTCGACGCATTGGATCAATACGCTGAACAGACCGGCATAAATCTCGACCAAACCCGTTCGCCGACAAGCTCAAGGACTGTGACTCTCCCAGTGCCGTCCTTCTCCTCCTTCAACAGAACTTGAAGGAATTCAAAGACTATCGCGACCGTAGAACCGCAAGTTTAATCGATATTCTCAGCCCAGTGGTCCAATTCGTTCACGCATTCTCTGGAGCTCTCGAGTCCCGGCGAAGCAGCTAGTATAGTGAGCAGAGAACGCCCTTATCGTGCTCGAGCACTATTTTTAAAACAAAATTATACTCGCTACCAGGTTCCTTTCCAACCTGCAAAAACTAATCTTTGTCGGCATCGATGTTCTCTTCACCGTGCGTGTTTTCGGCTTCTTCCGAGGACACCCCTCCAATACCCCATTACATCAGGCGGACGGAGGTGTCAGCGCGAGCTATGACGCTCTCCTTGAACTCTTCGAATGCATCGGCAACTTCCTTAAACGCCTCCAAATTTACACGAATATCACTTTGAGCCCTTTGATGACTGATATAATCGCGAAGATAATGGCCGAGTTAATTTGTGTCCTTGCCCTGGCGAAGAAGAAACAAATCAGGCAAGGACGGCTCAGTAAGCTCCTCCCTTACTGTGTCTATGCGTCACTATTCCTAAACTTGTTGCAGAGCAATTCGCGAAGAAGTTGCTGGGGAACACGGAGATCGAAGGAATACTCTGGAGATTGGACCGGCTCACACTGGAAGAGGCCCGAATGACCGAGGTGCAGATCTTGGAGGTCGTCCACGGTCTCATGAATAATATGAAAATAGTTATGGACGGTGAGTAAAGTCCAGCTGTCTTCGGACACCTGATCAAACTGTCGTCCATAGGCGGTGAGGGATCAATTAGTGCGATCCGGAAGACTCTCGGTATGTTCAGACCATGCGCGATGCGCGTGTATTGTATCCCGTGCTTATGCGGAATGGTAGCTAAGGTGCAAGATGTGGTCAACGAAATAAACAAAATGAATCGTGTGTTATTCCACCCGCCGTTGATGGTCGTTGGTGCTGAACCGGCGAAGGTGGACCGTTTGCACGACAAATCTATGGGCTGGCTTTTCTCCGCCAGACCCGTCTCTAAAAACCACGTCATCGCTCGCGGAGATTGCCACGATGGATCTGTGGCGTGGTTTACCAAAGGTGACACTTTCGAGAAGTGGAACGCGATTGGATGCCTTTCTGTGGATACATGGTAAACGTATGTGTATTGGTCATCTCAGGCTGCTCATGTTAACCTGCCACCGTCGGTAGCGGGATCAGGGAAGAGCATCCTATGGTGCGTGCAGCATCCCCTCCCCTCGTTTTGCTGTATATATATTCCAACTAGTTCCACCATCATCGAAGAGATCAAGGCTCGACGCAACGCAGGGTTGGGCTTGTTGGCGTATTTTTACTTCGACTTTAGAGATACCAAGAAGCAGGATATCCGCGGCTTGCTATCATCCCTCCTCACTCACTCTGTGTCAAGTCCGATCCTTGCTACCAGATCCTCTCCGACCTATATTCTACCCACGGACGCGGGATCCCAGCAGCCTGATACGAAATCTCTTGTGCGATGCCTGAACGATATGCTAGAGCTCTCAGGGCAGCCCACAATTTATTTCGTCATGGATGCTCTGATGAGTGTCCCAACGACTCTTGGGTGATATCTCCCGCGAAAAGGTCCTTGACTTCATCGAAGACCCTTGTCGAGCTCCACCTTCCGAACCTCCGCATCTGTGCCACCAGCCGTTCCGAGGCTGATATCCTTAGATGTTCTTGAACCTTTAGCATCTTGTACTGTCTGTCTCCACGACGAAGATGGTCAAAAACAGGATATTGCTAACTACATCAATTCTGTCGTCCACTCCGACCGGAAGATGCGAAGGTGGAGGGTAGAGGAAAGGCAAATGGTTATTGATGCGCTCACTCAAGAGGGCTGACGGGATGTGAGTGATCGTAATCATGGTATCTCCGCGGATCTTAATCTGGTCGCAGGTTCCGATGGGTCTTCTGTCAACTGGAAACGTTGCGGCGCTGCTTCCCGATAGCGATCCGGAAGCACTCTGGATAAGCTGCCTCAAACGTTGGACGAAAACATACGAGCGGCACATTGCTAGGAATAGAGAAGGAGAGACGAATATACGCCCACCGCCCTGTTTCAGTGCCTCACCGCCTCCCATTCGTCCTCTTCGCGTCGAAGAACTCGCTGAGGTTCTTTGCCGTTCAATTCGACGCCGGTCGGGGTTCGGAATATAGTACAGAGTGGCGCCCTGAGGATGCACAGCACGCAGTACTTTCGGCCTGTTCTAGTCTAATAACCGTTGTCAATGTCGAAGGCACTCAGATGGTTCAATTCGCGCATTTTTCGGTGAAGGAATTCTTGACTTCCGATCGCCTTCGTCTCTCTGCTACGGGAGAGAGACTCTCTTGCTATCATGTTCCCCTTCTTTCTTCGCACATCGTTCTTGCGCGAGCCTCCCTCAGCGTCTTACTCAGCCTAGATGACCAAGTCGATAAGAGCACAGTGGAAAAGCGACCACTTTGTACCTACGCTGCTCGGCACTGGGTCGACCATGCCAAAATCGAGGGCGTTTGGTCAAGCATCCAGGACCTCATGAAACGTCTGTTTGACCCAGACAGGCCCTACTTTGCGACATGGGTCTGGATATACGATGTCGACCGTCCCTGGAAAGGATCTATGGCGACAGTGCACCCGACGCAACCAGAGGCCGAACCATTTATACTACGCGGCACTGTGTGACCTTCACAGCCTCGTGGACCACCTCACACTTACCCACCCGACATATGTCGACGCTAGAGGCGGGGTCCATGGGACGCCGTTGAATGCAGCGCTCATCAAGGAAGAGGTTGAGACCGCTCTGGCATTACTTGAGAATGGTGCAAATATAAACGCCCCGGGTTCGCACGGGCGGGTAGTCCGTTACACCGTGCGGCTTCTGGTCGGTCGTTATGCCGTAGTGAAATTGTTGCTCGAAGCATCAAGCATATGTTAACATCCAGACAGGCGACGAGGAGCGCAAAAACCCCATTGCATCTGGTGGCGGAAGCTGGGCAGCTGGAGGTCTGTCAGCTACTGCTGAAGCATGGGGCAGATGTAGCAATCAGAGATGAGAACGGGCAGACTCCCGTTGTTCATGGCGTCTCAATATGGTCATCTCGATATCATGCAGGATTTACTAGTCTACGGAGCCCGATGCAACTGCACAGGATGACGACCTTTGGACTCCATTGCATCTAGCATCATTTGAAGGACATCTCGAGATTGTCGAATTGCTAGTCCACTATAGTGCAGTACTTGACAACACGAATGTAGACCAAGAAACGCCGCTACACGTGGGTCTCGTGGCAAACGGGAAACACAAAATTGCCCACTTCTTAATTGAGCAAGGCGCGAATCCGATGTCCAAAGGACAGCTATGGCGGACACACCGTTACACAATGCATCTCGACGTGGGCATCTCGACCTCGTAGAGATATTTCTCGAAGGCGGCGTGGACGTTGATGCGAGAAACGCAGACGGGGAGACACCCTTAGACCTCGCGTCGGGCTGGAGGAACCTCGAAATTGTTAGCTTCCTAATCAAGAGTGAAGCAGACGTGAACTGCTGCGACAAGCAAGGCTGGACTCCACTCCACACAGCGGCACGAATGGCCATGCTGATATCGTGCGGCTTTTGCTCAACCATCAAGCCGACGTTAAGTCAACCGACGATGGGGGCCTGGGACGTCACTACATTTAGCAGCGCGAAATGGTCATGTAGATGTCGTGCAGCTCTTACTTGACCACTGGCATGGAGCAGATGTACATGTCCAGAAACCGGATCTCTGGTCTCCACTCCATCTTGCATCAGCTAACGGACATCTCAAAAGTTGCAGAGCTGTTAATCGAGAACGGCGCAGAAATAGACGTGCGGAACGATGAACAGAAGACCTCACTAGACCCTGGCATCGGCAAATGGGAACTCCGAGGTCGCGCGCCTGTTGGTCAAGTGCAGCTCAAACATCAACTCACAGGACAAGGAGGGCTGGACTCCATCACACTCGGCAGCATGGAATGGACACCTCAGTCTCGTGGAGCTGCTCGTTAATTCTGGCGCGGACGTTGGCATGCAGAACAACAGCCAAAAAACACCTTTAGATCTCGCCCAGGAAAATGGGAAGAGCGACGTTACGAGTTTCCTAGCGAGGCATTCGGGGAGTGTATGTGCCTTGAACATCGTGAACCCGACCTCATTGGAAGCAGGGTCGAAATACAGTCTTCCGGAGCCGCAACTGTACAGTAGTGATCCATCTGACGATGAAGAGTGCGATTCGTTGCATAGCGCATTGGGTCAACGGACGCATTTGACCTAGTCCAAAGACTGCTCGATCGTGGTGCAGATGTCAACGAACGGGGACAATCTACTCAAGACTCCGTTGGAAGTAACATCGAGGAGCGGGATGCTCGAACTGCGAAGGACTTTTGATCAAATATGGCGCGGATGTGAACCCTCGAGACACACTCGGCCGGACACCGCTGCATTATGGCCAACGCAATACGGGCACGTAGACATCGCGCCGGCTGTTGCTCCACAATGGTGCGATATTAAATGCCACGCATTGGGAGGGTGGCACTCCGTTACACATCGCATCGACTCGGGAATCACACCGAGATGGTACAGTTGCTACTTGAATGGGGAGCAAATGTACAAACACGGTGTGTATTTGGCAAGACACCTCTTCAATACGCATCAACGTACGGAAATCGGGAGGTCGTGCAGTTATTGTCAGAGTATACTAGTCTGGGTGGGCTATAGGTGTTCGGCGAACGTAAGATCGACGCAATCAAAGTATAGATTCAAATGTACTACAATGTTATGTTCAAGTTGTTTGCCCTCGGACTCGACTGCTAGTTTTACAATACCGTAACGTCGTTGATGTGATCACAAGTCTACTCGTGCTGTCACCAACACAGCAGGACCAAGCCACTGTCCGAAATAGTATAAGTGGTTCTATTTATTATTCGACTAGTAGTGGCCTAAGTTAGATCAAACGACCATAAAAGTAGTAAGCCTAAGGTCATGACCAAAGCAAACAGAGACTGCCGATTCTAATGAAATCCTCTAAGCCTTCGATATTATTAGTGGTGAAACACGTTCGTTTGCGCTAGTCGGGGGCTCAAGGTCAAGGCTGGTGCAAAATCATGCGGGCGTGTGCATAGAAGAGTTCATAGCTGGGCTACCGGTGTGGTCCAAAGCGGTCATTACTTTGTTTTGGACGTTTCGTCCTTACCTCATCGATCGGTACATTGGGGAGTACGAACCAATCGCAAGTAATTCCTCTCTACCACAACACGAGCACCACCGTGGAAATGGCCGTGGCACCAAGGACAAAGTGGCCTGCACGGGATTGCCCCTTGAACTAGAAGACTGGAACCAGTTTTCAGTATCTTTCGACCACAAGCAATAGGTGGGCAGACTCATTCTGGTGTCCCCGCGCGAGATGGAGTAGCCCGTTGAGCGAGTGGAATGTAGTGTGAATGGGGCTACCAGGACCGAAGATCTTGACCCCGCTCCGGCAGGCCAGCGGCCAACTCAATGATGTTCGTGCTGCTGAAAGTGCAAGGGGTAATGAGATAAGAGAGAGAGAGAGATCGTAGAGTGCTGGTGCGTCGTGGGGGGTAGCAGGCGCTGCGTGGGTCCTCTGGTTTTAAATTGATAAACAGTTCTGAAAAGGAGTCAGAGTAGAAATGATCGGGAATACAAAGATCTTGTACCATCTATGAATGATGGAACGAAGGAGCCAGGTGTTGCGGACTTGAAAATGGTCGTCAGCACCATTATTTGACTCAACGTTGATTGGCGCTGCCGGTGTTCAAACTCCGACCAGGGGTCACATGACTACTCTTTACGGTCACGCCGAGTCCGAAACTGCGTCATCGCGACCGACCGCGTCAAACGCGAACAGGTGAACAGCGCTGACAACTCGAAGATCAGCTTCTACTTGACAGAGAACCCCGAAATATTAATCCCAATGGCTCCCTACGACGACTGGAATAAACTTGACGAAGAGGAAGAGGATGAGCTACAAGACAATTCAGTGCGCGCACTCTTTCTTACCTCCAGTGCCAGCTAACCCTCGGCACCAATCACAGTATTTCGAGAAAAATCACGATGTCATCTTGTTTGCCATAGACTGCTCACCATCTATGCTTGCCCTTCGTGACGACCCAAATTATGAAGATGCAAAGACGTCCCATTTTCTCGGTGCTCTTAACGCTGCCGTTCAGATTCAGAAGAGAAAGGTCATTGTAGGACCTTACGATTCCGTTGGGGTCATGTTCTACAACACCGTGCGCTTCTCTCGTTCATGTCACTCGCGCGTGTTCCGACAATAGGGGCTCTACAGACCCGTAGGAACGAGAGCGGTCCCGGCTCAGAGATCAAGAAGGGAACATACGTCTATCAACCCACGTCTGTCATCAATGCGCCCAAAATTCTTGATCTCAACCAACTCATCAACCGGTTTGCCGTTGCCCGCTTTCACCCATGATTTTACCCCCTGATCCCCCACCCTCAGAGGCGCGCGACAATCCAGATCTTCTTAGCGAGGAATATCCGCCAACAGATAAGCACATCCCTGTCGGTGACTTATTCACTAGCTGCAACTGGATCCTACGTGATGGGTACGTTAACTTCAAACATCGCTGCTACGCTATGTTTGAGTAACGTGGTCCCAAGAGCCCCAAAATCGGCGTCAAAGCGTGTCTTCCTCATCACAGATAATGATGACCCTCACCCGGGCCTACATAACCCTCGACTAATAACTTCCGCGCGCACAACGCTCACGGTAAGTGGATACCTTTCGTCTAGTATGCAGCGTCCTCGCTACGTAGCGCTGAAGGCGATTTGTGTAGGATTTGTTGCAGGCTGGTGTGACGGTCGAACCATTCTTCATCACTTCCGATGACAAATCCTTCAATCAACATAAATTCTGGACTGTGCGTTCTCTAGTTGTCCTTTGTTACAAAAGGTGTTGAGATGTGTCGGGTAGAACGTCCTTGTCACGGATGCCTCGTCCGATGACGCTGACTTGCTTCCGCCGTCCCTCTCTATCAATCGCATCGAGGAATTGCTCGACCAGATGCGGTTTTACGAAAGCACAAAGCGGGCACTCTTCAGCATTCCATTCGAACTTGCAGGGGGTCTCGTCATAGGGATCAAGGGTTACGGGCTAGTAAGTGAGCAAAAGAGGGGAGCGTACAAGTATTTGTGGATCTAGGAGACAAAATGGAGGTCGTAGATAGTCGAACGTCTTATGTCGATGAGGTCCGTACGCACTCCTCGCTTTGTCGCGTCTTTCATTCCGAATCACGTCGCACAGGAGCAAGAGGCGGAGGTCGACAAGGGCGGCGTACAGTTTTGGGATGGACACTGGGTGTGCGACAGTAGAAGACGAGGACACCGAAGAGCACGGGTTTTGGAACACGCTCCGTGGGTGCTGGTTCGACGGGTGAGCACGATCGTTCCCCCATACTTCCTTCCATTTCCTGATGAGTCCTGATGATAGTCTCTCTCCCTGACCCTTAGGTCTTCTACACAGGAGGACGAATGTGCGGTCATTCCGCACTCTAGACCTCGAGCCTGGCCTCAAGCTCCTCGGTTTCAAAGATCGGTCCGAGCTCGCCTTCGAGGACAAACGTCCGACACTCAATCTTTATCTAACCGGACGAGGACGCGTATGCTGGCAGCCGGCGTACGTTCGCTGCCCTGTTATCCTCAATGGTTAAAAAAGGTAAAATTGGGATCGTGCGGGCGCTGACACGGAGAAATGCTTCGCTGGCCTTTTGCGCGCTACTGCCCCAGGAGGAGAGCCAAGGAGAAATGTGGGCCGAGCCCAGTGGATTCCATCTGATTCCCCTACCTTTTGCGGATGATATTCGCGCTGCTCCGATAGAGGAGGGTTTTCGAGGTGGGTGACACCATCCCATCCCCTTCGCAATATCTCTCGGCTAAGCGGTGACGCGCACGGTCACAGCCGGCAAAGAGCTTGTTGATGCTGCGAGAGCATTGATTTCCAAGCTCGCGCTCAGGAACGGCACTTACCCGCCCGATTCCTATCCTAACCCCGGTAGGTTCCTTCCCGCCCTTGCCGGGCGCCGCCTGACGCGCACGGCGATGTCAGCATTGGCCTTTCACTACGCGCAACTCGAAGCAACCTGCATTCCGTGAGGAGTTCGATCCTGCTTCGTTCGAGGACAATACGCCTGCCAAAGAATAACACGATTCACAAGAAGGCCGGGCCCCATTGGTCAAGGAGTGGAGGAAACTTCTACAAAGCGACGAGAGCGCCAATGCCGTCATCGTTGAGGCCGGTTCGAAACGCAAGGCGGTAAGTTCGCGCTATTTGTTTTTTTTTTGTTTATTTGTTTGGACTGCGAGGGTGTTCGGAGACTAACGGGTAATTCGCCAGGACGTCAGCTTGCCTGAAGTGGAGGTTCGCAGCCGTTACGAGACCGGTGCCCTGATGCAGGTGCGCGTTGTGTATATGTGCCGGAACTCCAGCGCTTGATTGAGCTGACTATTCCCACCACTGTGACCTGGCATCAGCTGCGTGTTGATCAGATGAAGGTGCGCCGCCGCCACTTTCAAGCCCCTCACTACGTGATTTGGGGTGACGCGTGGCATGTAGGACTTCCTAAAAAGCAAAGAGCTTGGCACTGTCTGGAAAAAAGGCTGACCTCGCAGGGCGTATCGCCGAGTGGCTGGACGAACATCCTTGATGGAGGTCACTTGCGGTTGACAGCGCATGGCGGCTAAGGCTTGTACGAATTCTGCGTGGGTCGAAGAGACGTCGTCATACTGTAGATTCAAAGCCTCGATCGGTTACCGTCTATCACCCTCATCCCTCCTGTTCTCTTTTTAAGACGACGATGATATGATAACTTGTATCCCAGTTTGGCGCCACCCTGTTTCTTCAGATGTAAATCATCATCGATATCCCGTAAGTGCTGTAGTCCAACTTGACATGATAACATCTTGCACAAAAACTCCGCCACCCCCTTGACCTTGAGTCAACGGTCGGCCGACCGCAGATCGCCCCACTGAACACTTTCAAGCAAGGGCATGCGGGTGGCAGTTGTAACAGTCTAACCAGTCTCGAGGCTCTTTTTTTACACGCAGTAGCCGGAGTCGCCCAGTGGTCCGGGTCACAGGTGGAGCGAGCCAGGCTCGGAGGTCGTTACACGCAACCGATACAACCCAGAGCAGGAGATATGAGACGCCACTAGAACCCAACAGTAATGCTGTAAGCGCCGAACGAAGGCCAACTTGGCCTAAGCCGTACGAGTGGTGGGGGGTGTGCCATTCTAGGCTTTCCAGCTGCCCTACAAACCACTCCAGCTACGATTCCAGTTTTGGTCCCGGCCCGCATACCACACGAGGGCCTCAGACTCGGATACGATGGGTAATGGGAGAAATGACGAGAACCCCATGAGGCTGTGCCACCAACATTTATCGCCAGCATTTTGGGGTTCTTCGAAGCCAGCCACCAAAACGCCTGAGGGCGGTAGTGGTAGCGGGGGGGGGGGTAAACGTAAGCCAAGCGCTTTTGAACGGCCAAGAGGGCGAGAGGGAAAGAGCAGGTGCAAGGAGTGACGCCGTACGGTGTGGCTCGTCCTGACTTTGCCTCATCGGCAAACGGTTTACTGGCATCTAGGGCACCGCGCCACACGCAAGCGCGCTCCTCAAAGGCGTTTCCGTCCCTCACCCAAGGTACCCTTCGTCAGGGTAATTCAGTTCCCCACTCAATCGGTATTCCGCCCAAGATTCCGCCGCCTGTAAGCGACCTCA
The DNA here is from genome assembly GCA_024734325.1 of Lactarius hatsudake. Classification (NCBI taxonomy): domain Eukaryota; kingdom Fungi; phylum Basidiomycota; class Agaricomycetes; order Russulales; family Russulaceae; genus Lactarius; species Lactarius hatsudake. The sequence goes on along the minus strand of JANSJP010000076.1, from coordinate 3,467 downwards.
CTTCTATTTTATTTTCTACTGGGCCCCCTCACGCACGCAAGGTGCTCGACTGGAATCGCTAAGATCCCCTCGGCAAAGGTGATAGGGACAAATAGGCTCAGAGTTCATGGCCTCGGCCCTTTTTGTTTCTTTTTGGCTTTTTTGTTTGTTTCGAAACGGCTGCTTCTCGCGCGCGTAATACGCCAGCCAGCGGTGCGTGATCAGAACGCAAAGAAATCCTGCAAATACAGTAATAACGATTCACATCCCCACTTCACGACCTGAAACATCGTCGGGGTTCTATTCTACGTTTCTGGGACTTCCGGAGCGGAAACATCGCCGGGTCCCTTGCGCGCACCTTCTGCCCCCTCGTACCCCTCCCCCTTCATTCTTACCCTCTCTAGCAACTTCTGTGGCGTTAGATTAACGCTCTCCAGTTGTACCCCGGGGACGCGCCTGGTCCCGCGTGGCCGTGGCGTCCGCCTCGGCGCCCTGGCAGGGCCCCACGAAGGGGATAGGCGAACCTAGCCGCCACAGAACGAGTCCACCCTTCCTCAGGCCCGTCCCTGTCTGTCAGACAGGCTCCTCATTCACACGGGACCCAGCTGCAACCGCACGAGTAGAAGTTCTATCCCTTACGTTAGGGCGTGAGGACGCGCGAAGAAGCCAGAGGGGCCAGCCTAGCCCCCAGAGGTAAACTGGGGCCAGGGTTTTCTGCACGCGCTACTGCACCCATGCTGATGACGGAACACGAATGGGCCCAAAGGCGGACGAAACGAAACGAAACGAAACGGCTGCCCTCCAACTTTAATGTGATGACCTTGGGCGCAAATGCAAGTTTTCCGTAGTTGTAGCCAGACTCGGAGCGCGCTCCTGACCGAACTGGCACTCGAGTGCCACTCGAGATCCGTTACAGTAAGGCCATCACACATGATGTTTTGTGATCACTGGAACATCACTGGAACAGTAAACGCCCATTTACTGGTCCTATCAGCGCGAGAATTTGATCCAAAATCGTACCGTTCCATGCCGTATGTGTGCGCATATGACATACTGTTCTTCACTGACCTCTATAGTGCCGGGATGTTGGATGATTACGGCAGGGGTGGCAAAAGCAAAAAACAAACAAGCTCTATCAGTCGCCCCCTTCGGGGGTTGTGACCTTATGTAGGTTAATTCGAGAGATATGAGAATCGCTGCGGGACTTGAGAGCTCTTGTAGTAGTTCGGGCGAGTTCGTGGGGAAGTGCATGGGCGTACGGTATTGCAATAGATACGAGTGCTAGTTGTACGACTGTCAATATAAGAATTGAGGTTCGCCACTCTCAGTCGATTTAGACGACTCTATATGATGTCCCGTCTGAATATTAAAAGGCGCTCCACCTATACTATGACCCTGAGAGCGTCATGCCTGGATAATTTAACGAGGCGAGAAAAAAAAAAAGAAATCAGAGCAAGAGCGCCGGGAGTAGTTCCTTAACGAGGTCCCAAAGGTTCGAGGGGGGAGAACAATGTTCACAACCTGGGACATTCGGGGGCACGTAGCCCTCATAGCCCAGTCAGTTTACTCTGAACGCAACATGAATGTGAGCGAAGGGCGACCCAAGGGAAATTTTAAAAAAAAAAAAACCCCACCCGACAAGCTTCATTAGCGCATAGCCAAGCGATGCAACCACCTAGCATAGTACGATATAATTAGAGTGCCGTGTAGCGAGGGCGATGGCTAGGCCGTACCAGAGCGGCGATGATACTTGCAGGCACCCCGTTCTTCAAGAAATCGACGTTCGTCAAATACAGCTGCCCCATCTCATCTTCCTGAGTTGCCCTGGTATCCAACAAGGGCCCCGATCGTTAGGGCCAACGTCGTGCGAAGTAGAGCAAAGACTTACGCGGTCTGATTTGGGAAGCCCGAAACTGGCATACCCATCCCCGTGGAACAGACGAGCCCAGTGATGAAAATGAGTAGGTTCGCCTGGTTACCTGGGAGGTTGTTCCCAACGGCCTTGGCGATGGGTACGAGGAGCACGCTCGCTATCGTATGGCTGATGAACGTTGAGACGACCTACAGATAGCATGTCGGTGGGAAGGTGCAAGAGGGGGACACGGGTGCATGACTTACGAGGACAACGGTTGTGAGCACCAATACGACCCCGAATTCGGTTCGGTTGTCGATCAGCCCACGAATGAGAACGTCCATCTTGTCCAGCAAGCCGCTCGACGTGACCCCCTTGCCTAGCGCTATGCCACCCATGGCAAGGAAAACGACCGACCATAAGAACTGCTCAAAGTCATCCTGCCCACAAAAACCAAAAAAATTCAGTAAATAAGATCAGGGGAGCGTAAGCTAACGTCCCCCCCACCTTCTTGAGTACGCCCGTTCCGAAAAATGCAACGATAGGAATGATAGCGATAACACCCATATCACCAATCCATTTCTCGATGGCGTGTTCGACGACCCAGAGGGCGATAGTGGCGATACATACGAAAGTCACCCACCATTGCTTCCAGGTGAAGTGATCGCGTGTCGGACGGATTGTCTTAATCTCGAGGCTGCCGTCCCCCGTGGGCAAGCGCGACGGGCGATAGGAACCAGCAGAAGCAACCAGACGAGCACGATCGAAACGCCCGAGACTGGAAGCGCGACCATGAACCAGCGGCCCCAATCAAGTGGGGGGTCCATTTCGTGCAGCGCGATCAGGTTCTGGGGCGACGAGATAGGGGACGACTGCCCGCCAATGTTGGCTGCCAGCGCGATCGCAAGCTGTGCGGAACGGGGGGGGGGATCGAGACTTGAGCAAGATCCAAAACAACAATAATGTGGGAAAGGAAGTGCTTACGACGAGGCAGGGTCCAAAAGACGCTTTTGGTGGAAGAGTCCGTAAGATTGGCTACGATAAGCGGGGGTTGTCAGCGTGCGAAAAGTGAATGAAAAACCTAGGGGGCTTTGGACGCACCCGCACGAGCGTGAAGCAGAGAGTTGGGGCGGCAACATTACTTGGGAAGGAAGAAACAAGGTTAGAACGCGGAGCTAATGGGAGAGCGCCGAACCTGTAATGCAACTCACCTGATCCACATGCTGGCGAAACATGCGACACCCATAACGGCGAGCAGCACGACACTGGGGCGTGTACCGGCCAAACTTAGCACGCGCGTGATCAACACACGGTCGATGTTCGTCTTGGAAAGTGCGGCAGCAATTGTAAAGCCCCCGATGAGGAGCATAATGGTTGGTGAGAACATCACGGAGAAGACCCAGCTACGACGTCTATGAGTACGGGCCCATTTGGCCATGAGGGAGATGCACTTACGAAGTTGCTGCAGAGGGGCTCAGGCGCTCATTTGTGTCTGGGTTTCGGATCACCCGCAACCAGATTAATAACGCAGGAATCATTGTCGAGGTCACGAACAGCGGTATCGCCTTCCAGATTATCGGGTATCAGCTCGGGAAAGGAGGAAGAAAGGTGAGGGGGAAGAGCGACCCGACGAACC